>JAZGTK010004894.1:0-23445 GCA_036877625.1 Ambastaia sidthimunki
AAAAAAGATCTTTGTATGTATTATATAAACTGTTAATGGAACGTTTCAACAGCATTTGTGGTATAACATACAATAAAGAATACAAGGACACACAGATTGCCATGGAAAATAATATTGATGTCGTTATTTTACATTAAGTTTTACAGTATAGTTCCAGTAAGACACCTACAAAAAGATTTTAACTGATAATTCATTCCTAATTGCTGTAGTAAAATCAGGGTTATTTTGTGGTTCCCATGGTTAGGTGCAGTTATTTTTTTTGGTTTCAGCTGTATTAAAAAAAGGGACAGGGCTGTGTTTAACCCCGAACTTTCATTAAGATTAATGTATCTGCCCACTGAGATATTTGGTAGGATACAGTTCCTCCAGGGCGGACACTGTCCAGGGCTACAGTAGATTAGAAAGGTTTAGTCTCACTCCACCAAGATTGTCCATTAAACGTTCATTTGTGCATCAGCGTCCCTCTGAGGTCACCAAGATCACACTTGTTCAAGAGTTGCAGACAAACATTTGCGTTTTTCTGATCAAATTTACTGTTTTAGTGACACGCACTGTTAATTTGAACTTGTTTGAACGTTTTGACTGTGATATCAGTTTTTAGACACACACTGTGCGTTTAATGTATCTATCTACCCAATTAACTAATGTCACAACCATGCAGTTCATTAACATGCAAATGGCGTCTTATGAAGAGATTAGTTAATTGCAACTAATTTGCATAATTAATGAACACTCGAATGAATAATGCTTTAGTGAATTTGTGCTGCGCTGTCAAGAAATAAATGATGAAAGACAGGCTCAGGCCATTGTGTAAAATCCCTCTGATCTGCATGAAATAATAAGCAGATGAGAGTTATAATAAAAGCAATATTTATTAGAGGAGCGTGAGAGAAGTATTTATTTATGGTTGTATCTGCACATCACTTTGGCAAGCCTAGATGTTACTCTGTCAAAATGATTGCGGTCAATATGAGCAACATCATGTTTCAAGCAACTTTCCTTATGGTCCCTGTAGGCCACCTGTCACTGTAATATGAAAGGCTGGTTGTCATGGAGAAAAGTTATGATGGCTATTTATAATGGGAAGATGCTACAAAAGTTCTGTCAAAATGCTTTGGTAACATCCTCACTGCGTGGCTGTGAAATGTCAAACTAACTTTTTATACATATGATATATAACATTAAAAAAAGGTTACACTAACGTTACTGCAAGAACTTTTGATAACTTTGAAAGAACTTTTAGGCAACATTCTGAGAATGTTCCCTGTTAGTTGGGTAGTTAGGTAAACAGACTTAAAAATGGCAAGTCCCTGGGCGTGTTCTAAATGGTGTTATTGTGCCCTTGAAGAGCACTGGCAGAATAATAGCCTGCAACTGAATCCCCACACAAAGTGCCCTTCCAAAAGGCCATTAGTGATGTTTGCACACTGGTCACTTTGAAGAAGTCGTGTGGCTGTTTATGATCATGTGATCTTGGCCCTAGGAAAGAAAATCTCTTAAAATAAAGATTTCCTTGAATTTCCTGTTTTCAGAATTTTTTTTTTCTGAGAAAAGCTCCCCTTTAATCCAGTATTTTAGAAGATAGAAGTCCTTTATTTAAACTTTTTTTTAAAGTTCCACTATCAACTTAAGAATAATGTTTTTATATATGTGATATATAACAGTAAAAAAGTTCTGCTAGCGTTACTGCAAGAATGTTTTTGATAACTTTTACAAAATGTTAGTCAACGTTCTGAGAATGTTCTCTGTTAGCTGGCCTATGGCTTTCAGTAAAATTGGTTAGATGTATGACCTGTGATATCTGGTTCAGTTTTTCAAAACTTAATGTTCTTAATTATTTATTGACTTAAATTCGTTTCCTTCAACGATCACATTTGTGGTTGACAGTTAAACGTTTTATAAATGTTCACGTGTAAACATAGTTTCTAGTCGTTTTTTTCCAATTCATCATTTTGTACTTTTTGCAAGGTCAGTGTTCTTCATTATTACTAATGACCATGACATGACCTCAGATGTGATGAGTAAGGAATTTTTTTGGGTACAATTAAGGGAACCGAATGTAACAAAATCTGTCATCATTTACTGCTCATGTCTTTTTTTTTGTTTTTTTTTACTGTGGGACACAAAAGACTCTTTAGAGGGTTGTTTTCTATACAAGAACGGCTGTCAAACTGACAGTAATCAGGATCTAAAAAACTCCCCAACTTTCCTGCAAGAACATTTTCAATAACTTTAAGAGAACTTTTAGAGAATGTTAGCGAACATTTTGAGAATGTTCTCTGATAGCTTAGGTCTACATTAAGTTGTTGTGTTGACTATAAAAAGCTTTTGTCTTTACAGTCAAATCTGTTTTGTAATATCATGTTGTATCTCCTCCCTGCTGATGGAAAAACCCGAGAATCATTTCTCAAATTGAATTGTGGTTTCCTGCATTTCCCTGCTTTTGTAAAGTCTGGCAATCCAGGATTACGTTTGCTTTTAATCTTTCACAGAATTCATATGACATGTTTTCTGGAGATTAACTCGTGCGGTTTCATTAACCTTCAGTCTGGAATTAGATTTGCATTTGAATTTGTTTCTCGCTAGTTTTTTTCATAAATCACACACTGCTGTGGCTGTAACTGCTGTTTTTTGCATCTTTATTGTGTCTTTGTATACTTGGTATCTTTATTGTTTCCTTGTTGCAGTGTTTTATTTGTATTGTTCTTTTTTGAAACACTTCATAATAACTTTATTCAACACACTTTATTTAATGCTTAACAGCTGATTGCTTTGTGCAGATTATAGAAATATAAAAATTCAAGTTACGTTTAAGCAGTTTTTAATGCAGCACAATGTCTTGAAGATTTGCAGGATTTGTCTGCTGTGGTGGTCTGGATGTTCAGGAAGGAAGTTTGAATCTTTGGAGAATATAGCTTTGGGCTTTGGTGGAGAGGTTAAACGGCACTCAGATTCTGCTGACTGCCTGTTTATTTAGACGAGACACAAGTAGGTCTTTGATATATAACTAATTAGTGCTCCCCTCACATCCTTGACTTTGTATACAGACCTAGAAAATCCTCAGTGATTTCAGTGTAGGTTTGACTGGGAAACTTAACTGAAATCAGAGCCAGGTCAGATTTCCAGTCCTGTTTATTTAGTCGAGCTTAAGATAAAGAGTTAAGAAAATCTTGTCTACTGTAAATCTTTTGGGCTAATCTAAAACAACATCTGTATCTAATACATGAAAGGTTACAATGCATTTCCAAGATTCTTAAAGATGGAAGTTGTAATGGGACAATGTTGAGTAACATCATTATGATGTTATATTTGGACAATGCTGGATTTAGATGACACAATGCTGTTGAGTAATATCATGGCATTCATCTCGTACTGAGGAAACACTAACCATCAGTTAACATAATTCTTTCCCTGCAGCGTCCTTCATTTATGTCTCCCAGTTGGTTCTCCATAACTTTGAACCACTGGATCGAACTCAGAATCCTCCAAACACACAGGAACTCCTCCTGGTCTTATAAACCTCATGAAAATTTTGTTTAAAGGTTCACGTCCTCTAACAGGTTGATGTAATGTGATGTCATGGAGTACCAGGAATCAGAAGTTACATGACTGTCCCCATGACTGTTTCTTTCTCTGTTGACCCTAAATGCTGTTACATTTGATGCTGGAGATGTAGTTTGTGTTAATAAGCAGGGACATCTGGTAACCAGCTTCTTTCTGATTCTTTAACTGACGTTGTTGCAGTGGCCAGAGGGCTTTGTGGGGATATTTGAGGGGTGGTTATGAAGGTGGGGTGGGAGGGGGTTATTATATGTGATGTAAGAGAGTTTATGTGACATTTGTTTTGTGTGTGTGTTTCTGCTTATCAGTTTGTTAAACACACAACAGGCATAAATAGCTAAAGTATTTTAAGCATAGCTAAAGTCTTGTGACTGAATATTTCTGCTGTTATACAAATGAAGCTGTACTAAGTCAACACCGTACCAGGCAATAAACGTTAAGTGTGTAACCACAGTTGTATACAGTATGTGTTGGCATGAACAGATAGATTGATTCATTTTGCCTGTTTATAGCCAATCAGTCAATCAACATTATCAATAAACTGATCTATCAATCTCATTAACACACAGCTTTAGTAAAGTAACATTCACATGAAATGACCATTAATACCAGAATGAGGCTGTACATGTGTTACCTGCACTAGGGCCACGGCTACAAATTAGAGTGTGTAAACAGAGCGAGTGAGTGATCCAGTGGAGATGCTTTTAAATTAATGAAGTGTAATAGTGGCCACAGTAAATAATAGAGTGAGGCAGCTCATGGCATGTAAGCCCCACCCACCACTGAAGATGACTGAGCGGGAAAAATAAGACTTGATGAAACACTGAAGAATGTTTCATATGTTGTTTTTCACAGTAATTAGAATCTGTTGTGTGCTTTGTACACACACACACACATATGCACAAACACTGATTTAAAGGGTTGTGTGTGTGTTCAGGTTATATTTGTGAGGGCTAAACGTCCTCACTAACATAGTGAAATGTCATAATAACCAACTTGTGAGGACATTCTACTGGAAATTAAAACCAGTTTAACTGGTGGTCTAGTGGTCTTCACTCCTTAGTAGCTGTTTGTGTTTGTTTATACTGTTTGGACTGATTTTAATTAATTGTAAATCATAATTTCCAGGAAAATAAATAAACTAATAAATGGCTGAATAAAAATGCAAGGGGGGAAATAAAGAGCCTCATTTATTGCAGTACCACGTCTGCTATTCATCACCATGACGACCTGCTAGACTGCGTGATACGTCCCGCTCGCAGATGTGACCGGTTTGTATTCATCAGATATGCAAATGTGTTGATCCAAAGCTCATTGTTATTCGCTGCCCCTGAGACAAATGAGGTTGTTGCTGTTTGTGTTTGCTGTCTGTGTTTAGACTGAGAAGAAGATATACCTCGTATACCTCAGCAGTACTGGAGTTTCGAGGGTTGCCTCAAAGCAGCTGAGGGTTCGGGAGGGAGATAAAGTATGAGGTAAAGCGACTGTTTTCAGTGTTGGCTTCTCTTGTCTCATCTCAAATCTCATCCCCTGTGGAGGAAGCATTGAGCTGTAAACCTGGCTGCAATCTGATTGGTTGATGAGGTGATGGGTGGGGGTGTGTTTTAGTGTGAGGGCCGCAGCTGTTTTGGAAAAGCCTGTGTCGGTATCTGCAGCATGTCGACGCGTGAAGTGCAAAAGATGAATTCTATTCCTCAAGAGAGTCCCACACATATGTCAAGTATATTGTCCCATTATACCAATTCATTTATCAAGCCACTGAATGGCAATTAGATTCACAGGATGGTGCAGGTATATGGCGAGCAGTCGGTGCCAACACTCCACCACAGCTGAGCTTGTCTGGCTGGCTACACCTTGAGCGCCACGACCGCCTCCCTCTCCTCGCCATGGTAACCTTCATGAAAGAACGAGTAGCCTCCCGGCAATGACACCCCGTGCCGAAACAAGAGGAGGCTCTGAGTTTTCAGCTCGGCCCCCTGATGAAGATGTCAGGGACAGGGGCCCAAAACGCATGCCAAACGTCTCTGCAGTCTGAAGATGAGCTGATATGAGAGGGTCATCATTTAAGGTGGATGATGGAGTGGCCTGCTGTAGTTGAGTGGCTAGTTGACTAGTTGACTAGTTGAGTGTAGCTGAGTGTAGTTGAGTAGTAGCCACCAGTATAAAGCAGCTTCCCAGCACTAATTATGATCCCGCGTGAGATCCGCGGAACTCCCGCCAGCATAACGTCATGTGATTTAAATAGTTCTTGCTCCCATGGCTGTGGTTCACATTCTCCACGGCTGTGCTCATGTGCTGATGGATTCAATTAGCAGGGCTGTATAAGCGCCTGTGGACAATTTAGTGACCGTTTCTTTGCCCAGTGGGCTTCAGATTTGCTGCGGTTTCGAATATCCTGTTTAATTTGAATTGAAATTCAAACAGCTTGATTACACTGTCAGATTTTTTCTGATTAACTAGATGTTCAAATCAAAGCCCACATCAACTTGAACATTTTTATGTGGAAGTAGGTCAGTAAGTGTCCCGTAATTTAATTTATTAATTTATAATTTATTTAAATATTATTATTGCTATTATAAGCAGCCTATGAGTACGCTTATGCAGTTCATGGTAATAATTTTCATTTCAATTAATTCATATTAATTTTGTTATATTTGAGCAATTTGTGTTACTTTTCAATGACTTCTGGTGCTGTGTTTGGTCCCCACTTCGTTTTGAATCTGTGATGTAACATTGCACTCTGACTAATGCAGCCTGTGGGTCCATCTGAGAACTTCTGAGTAGGTGGCTTTCATAGGCTTTTTCAGACCAGTGTTGCTCTTTGTGTGTTGAATCACTTTCTCAAACAGAGGCTGGAGGAGGAAAGGTTTAGTGATTTGAAGCCCTCTGGGCCACAGCTGGAGTTCATAACTGATAATTCTGGGTTCTGTCACTAAAGCTGCTTCTTATCTCCCCTGAGCTTCTCAAACCTCCCAGACAGACAGTGAGAGTTCCCAGAGGAGCCCTTTAGTATTCACACTTTACTTCATCATAGCATGTGAGACTTTGAGTTCTCATTAAAATCTCATTTAAGTATCAAATTTGTTTTTTATAAAATGAGAAAAAAAAGCATCTTTTGGCATCTTTTGTCTTTTAACACAGATTCATCTCTTTCCACTCTGTTTGGTTCAGTTAACATGCTCACGGTGTGTTTTAATTTAATGTGAGTTTGCCAAAGATTTTGGGTCACATTGTAGAAGAACTCTCCTGTCCTCACTGGTCCTGTCCTTCAAAACAATCTCTTTACGCTTTAAAAATCCTTTACCTAATTATTTTTTCTTAGTATAATGTGTTTCTTTTAATGTTATGTTTCCATTCCATAGATTTTTTCCTTCTAAACCAGTGCTCATGTTAGCTGTCAGGTTCAGTGAAAGATGAACAGCGAGGTTGTGAAATGCATTCAGTTGAATGTCAGGAACTTGTGTATATACTGTGATATAAAGGCATGTGTTATCCACACTTTGCATGTGGTGTGTTGTGCAAACAGCTGCATGCATTGCCCTGACCCTGCAAAATACCGTTAAACACGTTCATCTCATTTCCCTCCTGCTCTTTTCTCAGCTCTCTACGTCTGCATGTGTGAATTTAGTAGCAGAACGTTTTTCTGCACATTTAGAAAAGCGGTGCATCTGCTGGTCTAAAGAAAAGAAAAATAGATCAAGGAAGAGAGAAACAAGTCTGTCTTCACACAAAGGGTCTCTGTGGATCTTCCCAGTCGACCACAGAACTCGCAAAGATAAATTCTCTTTAACCCACAAGTGGTGTTGAAATTGACTTCCTCTCTGTTACAGTCTGTGTGTTTAGATAAAAGATCAGTCGTTTATTGTACATACAAATAAAAGAAAAACTTGATTTTCAGACACTTTTTAAAAACATCCAGTTTATTTTTTTCTTTAGGTTTTGCAGAAAAAGGTTTTCTTGAATTTGAATAACAGGTATTATTGAATATTTTCCAGCTTTGTACCGATGGTTGCAATCTAATCTAAACTCACGTGTGCTTTATTTAATGTTCTCCCAGCGCTCCGGAGGGCGTGCAGGGGCGTCAGAAGTGTCCGCTGTTCTGCGCTCTCAGAGCGGACACGCCCAGCCGCTGCGCCCGCTCCAGCTTCGAAGCGCGTCAGGTGACGTCACGCGACGAGACGCGGGGAGCGCAACAGGCGAGCGCACATCTCAACTACAACTACAATGAGAACTTCCTGACACGTTATTAAAACTTCAGCACCAGGCGTCCTCTTCATTCACTGATCACTGCTGTGGCTTGTAAGATGGCTGTGATGTCTTCTCATCTGCATGGAGGTCTGAAATGGAGATTTATGGCTGGGATTCTGTGGTACCTGTTAGTTCTTTGTGACTGCTACAACCTGGATGTGGACCATCCCATAGTTTTTAATGGACCCCCTGGATCTTTTTTTGGATACTCTGTTCTGCTTCACCAAAATGCTGAGAAGACCTGGTGAGTTCCTTCAACATGCATGAAAACTTTTGACATAGTGGAGAAACACTTCTTCTTCCAGATGTTCATGTGAGCTGTCACACTTAGTGTGGATCATGCTGTTAGTTTTCTTAAGACTGTATTTAATCACATGTTTACTGTTAAGGCTGATAGCTGGAGCTCCTGTGGCAAATTCCAGCTTTTATCCCAATACCGAAAACCCAGGAGCTGTGTACAGCTGCAGTGTGTTGGGCTCAAAGTGTGAGCAGCTCCCTCTTGGTAGGTAACAATTTACTATTTAAACTAATTAAAATGGGATGTTAAAATGGATAAAAAAGAGGTCACTAATCTAATGTAAGCAGATTTGTTATATCGACTTACTGTACTAGAGATCAAACCTTGAAGCACCCTAGAAGCTCTTCAGTACATCTGCTGGGATAACATGGATGATCAGAATTTGCACCAACTTGTGTCAACAAAAGAGAATTATTGTAATTATGTAAAAATATATAAAGTCAAGAGATTAGTTGCGGTTGAAATTCACATCAGCTAGTGATCTGTTTTACTTAGTGTAAAATTATTAATAGATGTTGGAAGTGAGAGTTGAGAATTTGTGAACAAATGAGTGAAGGGTCCCTCAACAGCTGGGTGTTTCCATCTGACCACATTGTACCGCACTGCACAGACCTCACCTCAAAAGTTATTTTTTGGTTTGGTTTTTAGGGGTTGCTAAGGAAGTATCACTATTAGTATGTAAAACCTCTGAGCATATGAAGTGAACTTAAATAGCAGCTATTCTCGCAGTGTTTCACTAGTTAAATAGTGATAACCGAGTGAACTGAAATTTGAGTTGTGCTGTTTATTTCTAAGGTTACGAGTTTCATTTGGTGTATGATAGAATGGCAAATACATAAAGCAACACCTTAGCAACCACCAACAGCTCAGTTGTGGTGGCAAGCTTTGCATGGGCAATTTAAATCACTTGATTTCCTCTTTTATGTTACTTTTAAATAATTGTAGCCATAATGTTTTTGCAAGTTTGACCACAAGCTCTGTTTCTGAAGATTGTGTGAACCATAGATGTCAATTTGCCTGAGATAAAGAAAAAAATCATTTCCATCTATATTATGCATGTTTTTATAAAGTAAACACTCTGGACCCTTGATTGACGTGTGTGCATTTGTTTAATCCTGCATGTGATTAAATGTTTGATATTGAGCATGACACGTTGATTCATATTTGACTTAGTGACGGGCTGTTACTGTTCTGACTGATTTCAGGAGCCATGCAGCAGTGTGGAAAAACATGCTGGGCAGAGAATGATCACCAGTGGCTGGGCGTGAGTCTGTCCCGGCAGCCCTCAGGAGGTCACGTTTTGGTATGTTCAGTATCCACACAAGAAATGTTTACGTACAGTATGACTGCTGACAAAAACACGTTAGCGACATCTGTTTGGTGTTTGATGCCTTTATTCAAAAATTAACTAAACTACAGATTCCAGGCTGTATGTGGACTCTGAAGACTAAAGTATTACTGTTTTGTTAACTGTTTTGTTATTTATGATAAGACCTGTGATATAATAATATATGATGTTCTTAATATAATAATATGTTTTTTTTGACTGTCTGTGGTTAAAATGTTAGGCCTGTGGACATCGGTGGAAAAATGTCTTTTATTCTAGAGAAGGTGGTCAGAACAAACTTCCACATGGTGTTTGCTTCAGATTCAGCCCAGATCTGAAACAAGCCAATAGAATAATACCCTGCTATACAGGTACACGATTTCAATAGTACCAACCCAGCTACTATCACTCACAATTTTAGGTTGTAAGAACGTTTCCCTTACATTTCCATGAGTAACAAAAACATTAAAAAAAAAATTTTAATTCTAGGAACGTTCCAAATGTTTTATTTATTACGTTTTACAATTAAGGCGTTGTATTAATATTATACTACAAGAATAATGTTTTTGATATATGATATGTAACATTTAAAAAAGCTCTACTAGCGTTACTACAAGAATGTTTTTGATAACTTTGAAAGAACTTTAGCCAACATTCCAAGAACACTCCCTGTTAGCATGCATGCGGTGAGAGATTTTCTGAAGGGTTTCTCATCTCTGTAGAGCATCATCAGATGTTTGGTGAAGGATACGGGTCGTGCCAAGCTGGAATAGCAAACCTGTTGACAGAGGTATTGTCATCTTTCCTGCTTGCAGAATCTCCGTTGACTGTCTGGTCCTGTTCTGATTCTGGTGGGCTTTGAATGATGTTTTGTGTTTGTAGGATCTGATGATCATGGGAGCTCCTGGTACTTCATACTGGACCGGGTCTGTTATTGTCTATAACACCACAAGCAGAATCTCAGCTGCTTATGTGGATGATGAAAATGAAGTTCTTTTTGGCAGTTATTTAGGTGAGCTGTACAGGTCACGCATGACAGCAAGGGTTATGGAAAACCGTGGATATTCTTTGGTCAAAAGTGTGGGAACTCTGGATGTTTCATCAGCATGTGTTGTCCTCTCTCCATCAGGTTATGCTGTTGGCGCTGGGCACTTTCTCCACCCGCAGACCACTGAGATAGTTGGGGGAGCCCCTCAGCATGAGCAGACTGGTAAAGTAAGGGTTAACACATCACCTAAATCATAATCTTCTCTGATGAGACACTAAACACTGAAGACACACAGAGCAGCTTTGTAGGAGTTTAGTGTTGCTCTGGTTTGTAAAGCGCACTTAGAGTGTGCAGGAAGGGCCCTGAGGAAGCATTATGTGTTTTTACATTGGTATTGAGAAGCAATTAAATAGACTATATTACTTCGTATTTGTCATAGAACTGTTTAAAATAGCCAAAATTAACACTCCATTGTTATGCTGCTGCATGTTATTGTTGACATTTCCCATAATTCCCTGTTTTCACTTTCTCCAGGTCTACATTTTCAAGATTGAAGGCAACACTTTGAAAATTGTTAACCAAACCAAAGGCAAGAAGGTGAGAGATTTGAAGTTTTCACAAAAACTGGGCGCACACCGTTTAATTTTTAATAGTGCTTTATGATGCTTGCTTGTCATACTGTGAGATTTCATTATTGCCAGACTGTACAACAGTCAAGACATGTTGAGGACAGTAAGCAAACAAAAACTTTAAGCGTTAATTTTGATCTGTGCTGTTATTAGTTCTTGATTTGACTTTGTCGTTGGAAAAGCGATTACTGGTGACATCAGATTTTGGCCTACGATCACAGAAATCTTTTAGGATTAGAATTTGTGTCAGATGGCCAAATCGTGGCCAAAATCACACAGTGTGCACCCAGTGCATGAACACAATGCTGATGTGTGTTTCTGTTTCCAGCTGGGCTCGTATTATGGAGCGAGTGTGTGTGCAGTTGACCTGAATGCTGATGGACTTTCTGATCTTCTGGTTGGAGCTCCTATGTTCAGCTCTGTGAGGGAGGAGGGACGGGTGTATGTTTACATGAATCAGGGAGAGGTGAGCTCTGAACTTTATACATATTTGGTGATCTGCATAGTTTATCAATCTTTTTGCATTATCTAACATTTACATATGACATTATATTCCATAACAATTTCTCATCAATTTTTAGAAATGATACTCTCATGTCTGAGTAATTAACAATTTTAATAATTTCACATGACATTGATAAGAATGGGGGAGATATGATAAATTGTTTTGAAAATAATGTCACAATCAAAAATAAGAATCTAAAAAAAGCTTTTATGATCTTTATGCAGAATGTAATTTCTTATGTGTTTCTTTTGGGAAGAAATATGGCTTATAGATTCTTAATTAGAAAGTCGACATTCGTAGAGTTTATTTAAAGAATTAATAAAATAACAAACGTATATATTACAGAGTCGTTGAAAGATGTTATTTCCCTTTTCTATAATGTCAAAAATTAACCAACACGTGGGTGTTTATACTTTTAAGTAAGAGATAAACACAAAGCTCAGTTTAAGATCCAAAATGAGTGTAAATGACAAAATCCTGTCTGAAAATTATAAATGTAAACCCTGAAAAACAGTAATCTTAAATATTTTTGTCTTGTTTTCCATTAAAAATATCCAATAATTAATTAGACAAACAACAGACAATAAATAGACAAACAACAGACAATAATTAGACAAACAACAGACAATAAATAGACAAACAGAAACAAGTAAATATTTGTTAATGCAAATTTTTTTGCATTGTAATGGGTCTAATTTTAGACTGAGGCAGATGAACATGCTGCGTGCTGTTGTTGTAATTCTTTACTAAAAACTCTTCTTGTCTTTTAGGCTAAACTGACAGAGGCGGAGTTTGAGTTAGTTGGGAGTGATTCATATTCAGCTCGGTTTGGAGAAACCCTCATCAGTCTTGGAGATATTGATGATGATGGGTATCCAGGTACGGGACGCATGTTAAACTGACGCTGTTTGGGGTTTTTTCCTACCCAAGGAAAGTTTGATGGTTTACCTCATATTTTTATTTTCTCTTTTCGTCCAATCCGCAGCTTTATACCCAAACGCATGTCAGCTATTAAAATAAACCCACAGATCTGCTCAGATCAGCTTTACCACAAGTGGTTTTACATTGGGTGCTTGTTTCTGAAATGACTCAGATTTGGAGACAAGTTTGGTTACTGAAGCACAGGGTGTGGTTCACAAACATGATTGGTGGGAACAGCCACACAGTTACTGTATCATAAATTACCTCAATAAACAAAATGGTGATGTGAAACAAAATGGTTTCCAGTGACTGAAAACCGCTTTTAATTGCATTGGCCCTGTTCCAAAACCAAATAACCATCCTCACTCCCTACCTAGACAGCTGCGAGAACGTTTTCAAAAATTACAGAATTAAAATATATTTAAATAACGTTTTTACTTTTGTAATGTTCTTACACCTGAAATTGTTAGCTGGGGATGCCCTGGAAATGTTTTCCAGGTAGGCAGCTCACTAAGTTGCGGAGCAGAACTAAAGTAACAGTGACTGTTTTTCAGACGTGGCCATAGGAGCTCCTCAGGAAGACGACTTGCGTGGTTCTGTTTATATCTACAATGGAAGGAGAAGCGGCATAGCACAGACCTTCTCTCAGGTTCGTCCTTCGGTTTATCTTTAGTGTAGACTGAGCAGGAATAAAGACCTCGGAGTGTTCCTGTACAAACTGCCTCATTGTTTCGTTTCTTCATGTTCTTCACGTCTACAATGGAGTTCGATGAGGAAAGCGTCTAGTCATTTCCTGCAACCTTTCTTGCACTAGTCTCAGGAAGTGATCCTGAGAAACATAGATTCAGGAAAAACAAATAATAATATCTTTATTTGTGTAGCAAAAATGTTTTTTTAGAGACTTAATGCATCTTCTGAATGGCATCTTTGTGCTTTCTTTAACAGAAAATAACTGGTTCTGTGTTAGGCAACGAACTCCGAATGTTCGGCCAGTCGGTGTCAGGAGGAGTTGATGTAGATGGCAACAATTACTCAGGTAACCTCTCTATTACAACAAAGTTTTAGATGTAAATTCGTATAGATGTAGGATTCAGTCGTCACTCCTCTTAACAGTCAAACTCTGTGTGTGAAGAACAGGTTTAAGTACTGAAAAGAGATCTGCATCACAACTGTAATGTTTGTGCTGATAACATCTCTGTTGGTGTGACACCGAGTCATATTTGTGCTTCAGTTTTTTTATCAGTATCCTGTTAAGGTCAAATGTGATGTTTTGAAAGTTCAGAAATGATGTTTTTCTTGATCTGAAAAATGTACATAACCACCCTGTTTTCAGTATGCAAAGTTTCAGTATACACAGAATAACCTGGTTATCTTAAACTAATTGTGCAGCAAGCAGCCAAAACACAGCGCATGGAACATTGTATCCCACAATGCAATGCGTCCTTCTATTTTAAATGCAGCAAACAAACAGTGATGGTTTTATGAGAATTTGACCTTTTCATCCAGATGTCGTGGTGGGAGCTTTTCTCTCGGACTCAGCTGTGGTGTTCAGGTAAATACGACCGAATTCTACCTACTGAAAGCAATTTCCACACTTTAGAGATATAAAGATCTTGTGTGATGCAATAGGGGAAACCAGGACTAGCTGTCACATGCTAGTTGATTTGTATCTGTTTCATATATTTTATATAAGTACATATACATATAATCTTGCAATAAAATTTAGCATAACTAGAAAGATAAAAGTGTTTGACTTATTTTAATTCTTGTTTTGTCTGATATAAAATCATTTTGAGGCCCCTACTGGCCCTCTGGTTGAGAGGCACTGTGCTAATGAAAGGAAGCGTGTTAGTCTGAGATAAATCATAGTTTCTCTGGCTGTTTCAGGACTCGTCCGGTGTTGAAGGTGGAGGCTGTGATGTCTCTGCCTGACAGTGTAAATCGCTCTGTAGCTCATTGCTCTGAGAACGGCCTGCCTGCTGTGTGTGTCAACATAAGAGTGTGTTTTAAAGTGGGAGGGAAACATATTCCAGGAGACATCGGTAAGACAATCACACTCGTCCAGAGAAAAAACAACTTAATAATCTGAAATTAAAGGTCTCCAGTTTTTTTTAAAGCTGCAATCCAAGACTTGTTTGAGTATTCAAACATAACAACTCAGTGTTCAAAACTGTTTCCATACACTGATTCACAATGGTAAGTTTAGGATAATGAGTATTTAAATTTCCTCCAAATCTACAGAAAACCCTGAACTGATGCAACATCCTTCACAACTTCCTGCAGTCCTGTGTGGCAGTTTTTAGAACTGCCGGCAGGTTCGATGGCCTCTAATGAGTTAGTTATTATGAGGGACCACACAAGCTCTTTGAGTTGAGTAACACAGTGTTCAAGAATTAACAGTTTTCATTTTATCAGCGTGTGGTGAATGCAGAAAGCAGTTAGCTGTGTTTTCAGACCTCTTCCAGCTCTTTATCTCCGCTCCACAACCACCTTTTGTTGTGGCCGTTGGAGAGCACAGGGTGTGTGTCAGGGTTGCCTGCACTGATAGGCCAAAACTCATGAACCACATTGTAAAAACATGTGTCATGCTTGGTGGCAAATACTGTGTAAATGATATGAAGTATATAAAGTTTAGCTTCATGTATGAATTAGTATTTACAGTTCGACCAGAGATCTAAATTGGAAGATGTATTAGTGTGGATCTGTGAGCAGAACTTCTTTCTTAGCTAACAATTTTAGTTAGCAAGAATGTTTCCCTAACATTTCTAATAAATAACAAAAATGTTAATAATGTTTTGGGGAAGTTCTCTTTTTGTTAATTATTGCTTGGTTATAAGAGCATTATTCAAACATTTTTTAATTGTATAACATTTTTAAAATGTTCCACTATCTAAGAATAATTATATATATATATAAAAATAAATTTGTGTTGTTTTTTAGGATTTCTGTGTATTTTGCAGTTATGTTTTTTTTTGCTGTTATACAAATTATTTATACCAACTCTTAACTCTAAACATTGTGTTTTGTGTGTAGAGATCAAGTATAACCTGACAGCTGATGTTCAACACAAAGAGATCTTCTCCCCTCGATTTTATTTCCATGGAAATGGAACGTCCAATGTTACGACAGGCAGAGTGAAGGTTCTTCATCAACATCTCACCTGCATCCTCCACCAGGCCTTCATGAAGGTGCCAGACTTCCTCCATTTTAATGTTTTATTACAGGTGCTGGGAAACATTACTTTCAGGTAGATGAATAGAAATAAACGTCAGGAAATGTTCTTGGTTTTTGCCTGGTTAACTGAGGCTCTGCAGGAACTGTGGTTGTACCAACATAATCTCATGGAAATTCAGAACTTTTTCAGCTAATTTATATCAATTCATATGATTTCATTCATACGTGTTTGTACTAATCAAACTACACAAATTCAAACAGTCCAGATAAAAATGTAGGTGCAGTGTGCAAGATTCTCTTTCATTCTTCTTGCAGTCTTGGTGCTTCAGTTTACCAGGTGAAAAAGTTGAGTCAAACTCAAGCCTGTGAACTTCCCAGCTGCTTCTCACCCATGTCACTCTGGTCTTCATGCTTGACTTAATCAGCTTCTCTGGAGGGACCAGGTGCTGGAAACTCTCTCCAGGTTTACAGCGTGACTCCACACGGGAGGTTGGGATGATAAAGAGGGTCTTACTGCTAGTCTGCTGGAGTTGCAGGTTGTTGCTTTTGGCGAATGAGAGAAGCGAGCGAGACAGGATGGTGTGGGTGGGGGAAGCCAGAAGACTAGTGCTACCCAGCAGGGAATATTCTCAGAACGTTGACTAAAAGTTTTCTCAGATTTATCAAAAAAAGTTCTTGCAGTAACATTAGAAGAAAGTTTTTTACGTTATAGATAAATATAAAAAAATATATTCTGAAGTTGTTAGTGAGATGTTAGTGAGAAATGTAAATAATGTAACCAAGCAATAATGTTAATACAGTCAAGAAAACTGGATGTTTTGAATGTTTGAATGTAGAACTTTCAAACTAACATTTTTAACATTAACATTTAAACAGTTAATGGAAATTTTAGGGAAACGTTCTTACAACCTCAAGTTGTTAGTTGAGTAGACAGTTGAAGACAGTTTTGTGAACATGACCAAACCAGGTTCCAGGTGTTTGGTCAGGTGTTTGGTCAGGTGTTTGGTCAGGTGTTTGTTGCTTCTCATAATCAGAGACTGCTGCTGTTTTTACAGTGATTAGTGGAAGACTGTGTATCGCTGTGCAGCTGTTAATGGCCACTTGCAGAGACGGTGGCCGTAAACAAATGTATTGACAAGCACAGTTGTTTAGTGCTAACGTATTTCCTGTTGAAACAGGAACTTGGACATATATAAGGGCTTGTTTGCGGTAAGTGACTCTAACTGAACAGTTTTAAAGACGTTTATCTTGTTGTGTTAACTTGTGTTGATATGTCTTTCTTTTCGGAATACAGACACTAATTTTGACGTGAGGAAAAGTGCAAAAGATCCACCCAGAAAAAAATAACAGTGTGAATATCTTTGTTAATTTTGTGGCCTTCCTCAGACAAAAAAACACGTTTTCTTTCCCACGAGCAATTTGTTTTTTAAATAACTAGATGTGTGTGCGCATCAGTGTGAGCAGTTTCATGACCACTTCCTGAGCAGAGGACACAAGTTCACAGCCCTGACTTTGAGTTTAGCATTTGCTGCAGAAATTAGTGTCTGAGGCAGTCGTTGTAGCTGGAGTGAAACTCATTTACACCCGTTCACACACCTCCCCTGCAGCTATATTCAGACCCATGAGAGCCCACAGCACATCTCCCAATTAAAGATGGCCGTCACAGTTGGCAAACCTTACCTGCATTTATTATCTGGACAGAGCGAAGAAAAAATACAGTCCAATTGAATCAAGGAGCTTTTGTTACTCAGAATTAGCAATTTAAACAAACCCTAATATTAAACTATAGCAGGTAACTTGTCCCTCACTGTTTGTTCAATAAACATGAATGATGCTTTAAATCTTGTTGCTTGTTGGTGAGATGTTATTAAAAACATTCCACAGACTTTTCTATAAAAGAGATCATTAGAACATTATCTCAAAGCTATCAAACATGTTCTTGCGGTAGCGTTAGTATAATCTTTTTAATGTTATATATCTCCTACATATCAAAAATGTTATTCTTAAGTTTTAGTGGAATGTTTTAAAAATGTTACAGAACTAAAAATGCAATAACGCAATATAACGTCAAAAAACTAGAAGTTTCGAATGTTTCTAGAACTTTCAAAAAAACTATTTTTAGCAAATGTTAACTACAGAGAACCTTTACAGATATCAACTACAGATAAAAAAACTCTGAAAGAGAACTCAGAACAAGCGAATAGTAAAGCCAGCAAAGTAGAGAAAGTAGAGATTAGTTTGTGATGTTTCTTTGCTTTGCAGAAAGATGTTCGTGATATCTTCACACCCGTCCATTTTGAGGTGAAGTATGAACTGGGGGAACACAGTGTGGTCCAGCAGGACTCAAGGGGCTTACCGGCTCTCAAACCCATCCTTCAACAGACAGAAGAAAACTCAAGTATCATAAAAAACCAGGTCAGTTTTTTCTTCATTTTTATTTCAGCCACTTGTTTGCTTTAATGGAAGTAATATTGTCCTGCTTCTCCTGCAGACCACATTTGCCAGATATTGTGCCTGGGAAAACTGCTCAGCTAATCTTAAGGTTTCTGCTCAACTGGTTTTATCACAGTAAGTTGTTAATCATCACGTGACCCAGATAAACAGACTGAATCTCATGAGAACTGTCAAAACATGCCGGTTAACTTTCTTTCAGAAAAAGAAAAGTGCATTTTTCCACAAAGAAAAAATGTGCATTGTTTACATCCACTGATTTATAGTGAAATTATGACAAGAGAACAAATGAATTAATCATATATTATAATTGTTAATTAATCATATAATTGTTTTTATTATAATGAAAACATTGGACAAATATTTAAACAGCAGTAGCTATAGAGGATGGCATCATAAACATATTTCTTGACTTACGCAAGTAAACCATTAACAACTGAAGATCCTAAAAATGTAGGTTTTGTCAGTGATGTCTGAACTGAAGGGCTTCTCATATTATCCTCCATCCTCACAAATACCCTCATTAAACCAGCGTGCTGACTAGCTAAGGCTTGACATCAGTGCATTTTATGCGCTGCATTTCTTTGTCTCACCCAGTGGAGGCAAAAGTGTGTGTGTGTTTGTACGTCTGCACATTAGCATTTTGGATCATGTCTGTAGCCGCATGCAAACTAATTTATGGACCCCTCTCACCCATTGGTGATAATACACCATCTGATTATTCATACGCCAGGGGTGTGTGTGAAAGAGAGAGAGTCTTGTCACTCGCCCAGATACACACCTGGTGTCTTTAAGTGAGAAACATCAGCGCCGAGCCCTCAGTGCAAACGCCATTTAAATATAACAAAGACCAAAATTGCATTAGCCAGGAATTGCATTAAATATCTCATTTAATTTTAAGTTTTTTTTGAGTGTTTGACCTTTTAAATAACCGTGTTTTCTCAAACAGGAACATAACATATTTTGCTCTGGGAAATGGAAAGAGCATCATGCTAAACACAACGTTGATCAACACTGGAGATGATGCGGTACTTCCCAAACTTCACCTGAGGTTTCCCAGCAACCTTCACTTCATCAGAGTCCTAGAAGTAATTCCAGCTTTCATTTCATGGTTCAGACCTCAGATCTGTTTCTCATGCCTAAACTTCCAGGCTGTATTTCCAGTCCTTTGTTTAACTGGTGTGCTCGTGATGTGATTGTAAAACTGTGTATTCTGTTTCAGGAAGATACATACGTAAGCTGTGAAACTGCAGAGGAAAATAAAGCGGCCGTCGGTTTGGACTGCAACGTTGGAAATTTCTACATCCCGGCTTTCTCAAAGGTAAACATCTCTTCTGTTGAACAGTAAACGAGTTCCTGTGGATCATCACGTCTTGTTGGAACATAAACATCTCTCTTTGCTTCAGTTCAGCATCACCTTTTTACTGGATGTTCTGCAGAACAGCAGCGCTGGAGACCTCAGCATCACCATTAATGCAACGAGGTACCGCAGGAGATCCAGAGATCTCAGATTGAAGCACAACAGATGATTTATGCAGATGGAGAACATCTCTCTGCTAGCTGACACAAACAGAAGCATGAAGCAACACATTTTAATGTTCTGAGTCATATATGCATTAAATATTGTGTCACATTTTCAGTGGTGGTTGTTTATCTGCTAATAGGTGCAACAATACAGATTACAATTAAACAAATTACTCTATGTAATGAGTTCCTGTAATGAAATCTTGGGGCCTATTAGGGTTGTACGGCAAAATAATTAGTCCTTAAACAATAAAGATTTTAATTCCTCTAAAAGGAAGAACTCTTAGAAAATGTGCCCAGCTGACATTTTGAAAGATTTAGGAATGTTCAAGATGTTATATTAACATTATTGCTTGGTTCTAAGAATGTTATTCAAACACTTTTGTTTAAATTCTGTAAAAATTTTTAAAATTTTTCCACTACTTAAGAAATAACATTTTTGATATTATGGCATATAACGTTAGAAAAATACGTTCTAAGAACATTCGCCGTTAGCTGGGTGGCATCTAACAAACCAATGATGCTTTTCTGAGAGCTAACTTCAGTTTTCAGCTGATCTCAAGGTGTTTTAGTCTGAAGTCAAGATTGTGTTCCATCAATATTAACCAGTTCTGTGTGTTTTTCAGTGAGAGCTTTGAACACACAGATCTTCTGCATGACAACACAGTCACACTTGTTCTGCCCTTGAGATACGCCATTGATGTCAATGTCCACGGGTGAGTCTTCTGCCTCTTCAAGAAACACTGATTCCACGTTTAGACGTCAGAAGAAAACAGGCAGTTTAGAGGATTGTCCTCTGCATGTTTCCTGTTTCTTCTTTGCAGGGTTGTTTCTCCAACTTCATTTGTAATTGGAGAGCAAGAGTCCGTGCCGGTTGACTGCTATTCCGATAAGTTCAATTATACGTACAAGGTAGAGCAGCAACAGACAACAATGTCACTGAGCGCTAATGAATTGCTTAACATAATCCGTTTCATTATAATGTCTATTAACTTACAGGTGATGAATATGGGTCCAAGTAAAGCAGTTGATGCAAAAGTTAAGATTGCCACTCCTCTGATGCTCTTGCCGTACAAACACCAGTTAATCAGGATAACAGACTTACAGGTAAGAGAACATGTGTCCTATTTATATATTCAGTTACTTGCTTATACACTCCAAACAAATGTACAAATAGAGCACAATTTACTGTATTAATATGAAGGCTTTTTTTATAGCTGTATTTTGGATTCGTGTTTTAGCAGTTAAAGGAAATGTCCTTAAAATTAAGAAATAAGATTATGTCTCACCTTAACAACAAATTATATTTTCATATTACAGTACCAATAAATGCCCATAACGGATGATTGTATTTTGAGTTGCTGTTTGTCCTGCAGACGACTCTTGGGCATTGCTTTCAGAGGAACAATATGCTTCAGATTATTGATGACTGTGATGTTGAAAAAGCTTCCTTCATAAAGGAACTGGTGTTCTTTTTCTCTCCAAAAAGCAAACGCACGATGGTAAAACAATCATAATGAGTTTATTTATGGTTATTGTACGTGTTTTGAGAAGATCTTTGAGAAGGCATCATCATGCTGTCTGTCCTCAGTTCTGTGGTTCTGAAGATGAGACCTGCAGAACAGTGGAGTGCCACTTTGGTGATTTGGAGGCTGGGAAGGAAGTTACCATCACAATGGAGGTTGCGCTGAACCCCAGAGTCCTCCAGATGAGTCCAGTGAGTACAGACAGAGACATTATAAAGTTGAGGAGATAGACTTCCATTTTGATCTACTTTTATTGGTGGTAAACACATCATTAAGGCCTTTGATAGGGTCTCCTGTAAATACAGCCAATGAATGTCCTGATGCAGTACTGGATTTGAAAGTGCTTGAAATGGATGATGTTAATAGGTGTTTATTTCCTGTAGGGCAGACACACTGTAATTATGATCCACAGCAAGATTGGTCTCATTTCACCAGTGGGGGAAGCCAGCACCATCCTTTTAAAAAATGATAGTTCTGCTATAGTGAGTATCTCAGGACATACAGAAGTCTCAGGTTTAGGTCTTTATTAGCGGCATCTGTACCCTTTCAATTTACTTGAATCTTTGCAATCTCAGGTGATTTTGGAGGCTCTTTACAATCAGAAGCCTGTGGCGTCTGTAAGCATCTTTCTGATTGTATTCAGTCTGATTCTCGGGCTGATCATTTTAGCTCTGCTCATCGTTCTTCTCTGGAAGGTTTGTGCAACGTGTTTACAGCTTCTAAACACACAATAATCTCTCGTAATGAACTCGTGAAAACTAAACTAGAAACATCAGGGCTTAAACACACAGGGTTTAAGCAGCTAAACCCCTAAAAAACAATTTCATAAAATCATTTTAGTGTTTTTTTGTCAATGCCTGATAGCTTTGACAACCTTCTCTTATATTTACTGGAGTAAAGTAAGAGATGTGCTTGATTTTTAACTTTAATATTTCTCATTTCTGTTAGCTTGGATTCTTTGATCGGAAGTTGAAGAAAGAGACGTTAAGACGGGACAGCTGGGACTATGTATCCAAGAAGGAGAGCACATCCTAATGTTGGCTTTAGAAGACCTGTCAGAACTGAGGAGACAAACCATGAATGACTGGATTTATGATAACTCCGGTTATTAACCCTCAGTGGCCAACAACACTGATCACAGAGAAACTGTAAGAGGACAAGACTGTCAAAAGAGTCTGTGTTTCTGTCAGCAATAAGAAGCAAATGCACTTTAGCTCTGATGGTCACCGAGTATTGAACATAATACATGAACACACTGAAATACTTACAAACTGCTGAAAAGCAGCCTGGAGAGAAAATGACTTCAGAACATTACAGCCTTGTTTCAAAACTTACTGAGCTACCTTTGTAGGGAGGGTTTTAGGGTGCAAAACTGACTATAAGTGTCTTTTGACAGCATGATTGTGTTGAGTTCAGAAACCATTTAAAAAGAAACGTTGATCGTGAAGAGAATGAATTCAATACCAGATATTTGTGCGTGCTGCGTATTTTAATACTTGCCAGCATGATAACATCAGACTTATTGTGAAACTGCTGCAGTCACTTGTGGGGCTCAGTTAGGATAAGCAGTTGGGATGCTGCCTATGTAGGCAGGGGGGCACTTTATTTGGTTTTGGAACACAGCCCAAGTATTTCATCAGAGTTCTGACTACGATCACTGAACATATTGGCTGTTGGCCTGTTGTAAAGCAGAAATTGCACTGCTGTTGCTTTCCGTGATAAGGTCATGTGTGTGTTTTTCTGAGGAAAGACTCGCTGTGTCATGCATTAGTTCAAATATCCTCCTGCAGGGTGAGACAATCTTCTGGCACTCGTCTTTGTTTTTAAGCAGAATATCTCTGAGCTTCGCATCGCTGCAGTTTCAGTTCACCGTGCAAAAGAGGAAGTGACACAGATTCTGTCTCACTCAAACTCGTGTGAGTTCAGTAGTTTGAAGTTTGAAGGGAGACAGATGGAAGGAGCGAGTGTTTACTTCGTGCTTTGGCTGGCTGCCATGGAAACGGAGCATCGAAAGGCTGCTGTTCTGTGTCTACTGTGATGTAGTGGAGTGACAAGACTGGCATGTGTCTGGCTTCCAGCCATTTTAAGTGTGTGTGTGTGGGTGCGTGCGTGTGTGAGTGTGTGTGAGTGTGAGTGTGTGTGAGTGTGAGTGTGTGTGTGTGTGAGTGTGTGTGTGTGTGAGTGTGAGTGCGTGCGAGTGTGAGTGCGTGCGTGTGTGTGTGAGTGTGTGTGAGTGTGAGTGTGTGTGTGTGTGAGTGTGTGTGAGTGTGTGTGTGAGTGTGTGTGTGAGTGA
>JAZGTK010004895.1:0-23439 GCA_036877625.1 Ambastaia sidthimunki
GAGGCCTCGGGAGTGTCAGCACGCAGAACTGTGGAGGGAAATGGAGGCATCTTTATGTATGAGTGCTGAATCCAGCTCAGACAGACACTTCAGTCTTTGATGAACAGGCCGAGCAGAACTGTGTGCTTCTTCCTGACAGTGATTTTCCCTTCATTTAAAACAGACTTCTACTATTACGAAGCAGCGCTGGGCACAGTGTGATCAGCCAGTGATAAAGTAGACCCAGCAAACTAGCAACATTCTCAGAACATTGGCTAACGTCCTTTAAAAGTTCTCAAAGTTTAAAAAAGTTCTTGCAGTATCATTAGCACTTTGTAGTAGAGTGTAAGTAGAATGTTATATATCATATCAAAAACGTTGTTTTTATGTAGTTTTTAAAAGAGCATTTTATCTTATAACCAAGGGATAACATTAAAACAGAACATTCCTAGAACTTTAAAAATAACATTTTTAACGTTTTTGTTACTTAATAGAAAAATAAGGGAAACGTTCTTACAACCTAAAATTGTTAGCTCAGGATAAGACATGCAAATGTTCTCTGCGTCATGTGGAAAATTAACATGAAACATGAAATCAAAACTGTTTTGCCTCTCAGACATGTTCCTGGTCTTACTGTGAAAGACTCAACATGCTGTTATTTAAAAACAAAAACTTTCATCAGTCACAATAACTTGTGCAATTTACCTTTAAACGTTGCATTGATGTTAAATAACTGAATGTTTGGTAAACACACCAAGATCAAATTAATTTTGGAATAATGTTTTGACCTCTCTTGCCTGAAACAGTCCCTGTTTAAAAATCATGTCAAGTTGCTAGGCAACCGCTTCTAGTTACCATTATTCTATGCACTTGTTTGTTTTGGTGTCGTTCTACTCGTCGCTTAATCTTAAAGACTCCAAAGCAAATGTTCCAGCAGACCTTGAGAGATACAGCGGAGGACGATACTCTCTCTGTAAACAGCCCATCACTTCTCTTCTCTTTCTTCATCTGAAGCCATCAATCACCAACAGCCACCACTCAAAACGGTTCATGAAATTTAAAGCGACAGGAGGCGTTGTTTATCACGGTTTATGTAAGCTTCAATCACTCACTCTGTATTGCAGCAATGAGAAACCAGTTTGCAGCTGTTCTGCAGGAGAGAAATGTAGTGTTTAGCGCTTCATACTGCAACTGATACACTGATACAACACTCAACGTATCTTCAACACCATAATGAAACATTTACCCATTATGAACAGACTGGGAAAAGGTGGAACTTGCTAAAGTTATAATTTTGGTTTGGAAAAGCATGTTTGACGCAAGCACGCATTTTTGCACGGGTGCGAGTGTCAGTTGAGTGGTTTCTGCAAGAAACAACGCTGAGCTAAGCACTTCTGCTAGCTGGCGTCTGCACGCGTGTGTGTATGTGTGGAGTTACTCAGCCGTGGTGTACATATGCAAAGCCAGCTGTATTTCCATATGTTCTCAGTCACTGTTGTCTGAGTTCTTCATGACCCGGCCCGGCTCCAGCGCTGGCCTGCATTAAACACCTGTATACAGCAGCACCCCCTCACCAGCCCATCCCTCACGCTGAAGCCGGCAGCCTCTGTCTCTCTCACCGGTTTGCAGTTGCTACTCAGTGGAGGAAAAGAAAAGCGGCTGGTAAAACATTGACCAAATTTGGGTCTCCGTCAGTCAGGCTGAATTTTTGGCTCTGTTCTGCTAACTGGCAGTGTGTTTTGTCAAAAGAAGCTCAGATCAAGTGGAATTAGATGCTAATACCTCAAACAACATTTTTACATTTCCTGACATGCTGCTTGCTTTTAACAAAAGTCATTTCATGGATGCTAAAGTGTTGTAGGCGGTTGCTATGACAATGTAAAGAGATTTCAGCAAACCTGTGTATGAGCAAAAGTCACACTTTCCTTAGACAACACTACTAATGTATCATTCATATTGGCCCTTTCCAGTGCTGAATATACAGTCTACAATAACAATCTTTTAAAACAAATCTACATCCAGCAGTCTAGCAGTAGCGTTCATGTAACATGACTGTGTTTTTGTAGTTTGTTTCACTGATTCATCCTCAGTAAATGCAGTAAAACACTTTCACAGTTCCTGTGGCAAAAGGAGGTTTGTCTTTTGTTTTAGCATGGGAAAGTTATTTGGGTCGGAAGTTATTTTGGGCTGCTTTGCTAGAAATACCTGCGGGAGTGTGTAACAGTCAAGACGAGACCAGCTTTATGTTGGGAATGTGTGTTCTCATTTACATGTTTACAACTAACTTTGTCAACTTTTTTCAGGTTGTGTTTATTTCTGTGTATGAGCACGTACACCTCGCTAAATGCATCAAAATGCACTTCATTTCTGTTTAAAGGCTTTCCGCTCTGGACGTTGTAGTATTTTATCATCTATTTCTAATGACTCTAATTATGAGCAGCAGAAACTCAAGCAGGTGTGAAAACATCATCCTCGCCGTCTCGAATCCCAAGATTTCGCTTTCAGTCTTGGCCCAAACTCACACAACTATTCCCTGGAGGTGGAAACATACCCACGTGCCTCAGGAACAAAAGACTGGATGCGTCATCCAATAGCACGACTCGCTCCTCTGTTAGCTGGTGTGTTAATTATATACAGGAGGGTGATTTTAAAACCATGGAAAATCTGAGGTCTTGCATTCTCAATGATTACTGATGACCCAGCTAACAGGAAACGTTCTCTGAAAATTCTCTCAACATTATTAAAAACATTCTTGCAGTAAAGTTAGAATGATTTTTATGTAGTAAGGGGAATGGTTTAAAAACAGATTTTAAAAAAAACAATGTCTAAAAAATCTTTGAACGTTCCAAGAATTTTCAAAATAACATTTTTAATGTTTTTGTTACTAACAAACATTAAGGAAATGTTCTTACAACCAAAGCTCTTGATGTCTTCTGCTTTATAATGTGCATTTAAAGACAATGAAAAACCTGGTGGAGGTGATTCAAAATGGCCACAGTAAGTAGAACACAGCGGCTCAGTCTTAATGGATTGAACCCGATGAACTCGTCTCGGGAGGGAAGGAGGGGCTGTCGCGCATCCACGAGACGGAGGGAAGGTGGAGACGGCAGCTAAAGATGCAGCGCTTGCGTTGGCTCAGTGCATTTGCTGTTTTTAATGCGATTGCGTGTGTGTGTTTAGCTGTAGGCAGTGATGTGATCAGAATAATGTGATACTGAGGACAGAGTGATTTCTGTGGTAAGATACAGTATTGTGCACAAGATATGTTATAAAAATACATGTTTCAGCTTTAGCCAGTGTGATAGAAAATATCATTATATGTTTGAATCAGATGATTTCCAAACATTCTTTGCCATTTATTGTAATAATCAAGAGATGTTTGTATAAACAAAGAGTCCTACAGCAGATGGTGAAGCCCACACAGGTTCTGCAGGTAGATGGTTTCAGGCCTCATGGAGATGTTGTCATGTTTCTTATGGATTTCTACTGTCTGTCTGTCTGTACTGTTCTTCTGTCTCTTCATGTAATCCAGAGTGACTTATGATGATGATGATCAGAAATCTGTGTGGTTCAAACAGTCTGTTGTAGGACTCATGTTCATATACAAACTCTCATTTATCACAACTAGAAGAATGTTTGGAAAAAACCTATAGTGAGATTTCCTACAGACACTAAAACAACATTTCATTTTCTGGTGAGGAAACTAACGTGTCTAAGACGTTTGCACAGTACTGTATGTATGTGCAGATTATAAAAACACTTTCCAGACGTTGAATCATACTGTCTTACAATATTCAGGCTACATATTTATTAAAAACATCAAATACATCTTATAATCAGCCAAGATGACCTAAAATCTCTGGTGCAGAAAATCAGTCTGTCAGACTGGAAATGACGCAAACACTAAATTTAATTTCAGGACTCAACGCATCACAGCTCGCTTTTAAACTGCAGACTTCCATTTTCCGTTCACCTTTTTAAGATCGTAACATCCAAAAAGACCAAAAGCAACCTTCGGTTTTAAAACAGCGATTGATTTTTCCTCCCACGGTTCCTGACACATTTTAACACTAGCATGCTAACCAAACTGCTAAAAACTCTGCATTCCAGCCAAAAACACGACTGAACTGAAAGGCTCGCTGGTGCATGAGAGCGGCTCAGGGAATCTCCTCACACCGGGACTGTTGCACTGTGTCGAATGTGCGCTGCATAACAACACAACGGGCCGCTGTAGAGGGATGTTCAGTGTGAGCCCCCCAGCCATGGTCCTTTGATCCTGCCCTTTATAATGCAAATCACAAGAGCAGAGAGACAGTCTGAAGGGCTGCACCTGTCAGTTTCTCACTTCAAATTTGAACTACATAGTAAATCTTGACGGTTCGGAGAGTCTTCAACCTGGTATCTTATTCATTTTGTGTCACTTATTGTTTACTTTTATCAACTATTTGACTTAATGGTAGAATAAGCAATTTTGGAGAGGTTAGCAATAGTAACCTAGCCAGGCATAAGATCCCGCCCTCCAGTTAAAGCTCTCTCCAAAGCCACGGCCTATCCAATAGTGTGCGGAGATATGCAAATACATAGTTTGACATCCTATCAAAGTCATTCTATCATTGCATTTGGAACGAAAATGCATAAATATATAAAAATATTTAGACTTTTTTTACTTACCCTCTGGGCAGACCCCCCTACTCTTGTATGTTAACAAGCTGTTGACTCTCAGTTAAAGGTGAGTAACACCCCCTCGACCGGATCTCAATGGACTCACGCTGGGACCTAATGCTCTGCAGCTCATTAATGAAAACTGGTGGATCTTGATAAGATTAACTAGCAGTGCCAGACTGCAGCCCGTAAGCCAACCTACAGACTAACAAACAAGCAAATCCTGTTACAGAGAACTGATCCTGACTCTGCTCAGATTACCTCAGACTGAGTCTGGCACACTGTTTTTACTCTTACCATTCAAAAACCTTCACAGCCTGCTTAAAATGTTCAAATCCATCGCTTTGAATCCATCAGAAATATATTGGACTGACATTTAGGGGCACTACAGGTTGTATGTCTGTTTAAAATCGACTTTAGTTTTGTGTGTTGTTTGAACGTTTGCATTAGTAACAAAAGAATAATCTTCTTGATATATATAATATATATAACATTAAAAAGTTCTACTAATGTTACTGCAAGAACGTTGAGAAAAATTTTAGAGAACGTTAGCCAACATTCTGAGAACGTTCCCGGTACTCCCTTTCAGCTTTCTCTCAAATTGTCAGGAGAAACATGTCGACACTGATTCATATTCAGATGTTCTCCCTCTGACAATTAAAGTAACAGTGGCTTTGACGCATGCAGAGCGCGCTGGCAATGCGCCTCTGCATGCCCGACACAGTTCTGCTGATGAAGCGTCTGACTGCGGCTCTGTGCCCGTACAGTGACCTTTGACCCAGAGTTTTTACCGAACCGCTCTGCAGCTATCAGTGTATTGTGCTGAAGCTGCTGAAACAACAGATGAATCACTGACACAAGTTTATCCATCAGTTACCTGCTGTATGTTACCTGCAGTCTAATAGCTTTGACAAAAACACCTTTCTGAACAACTGCATCTTCTGATTCGTCCCCTTTAAAGCTCGTATTTTCTGTCATAAATAAATTTCAAGACAATTGTTTATTATTAAGCCTATTTATAAGTGACCGTATTGTCAGATGCATTCTTGAAATTATTCTGATTTTAATTGTTGTTCTATGTAAGTGTGTCAGACAAATGTCTTGGGTCAAAGTATAATGAACATTCATATTGGAACACATTCTCGCTTTTAAAAACAGCTGAAAGGAACAGAACAGAGAAATGCATTTCTCAGATGTACTGAAGTAAAATTTAATTGAGTAAATCTGAAAAAAGCATCCCTCTGTTTCTACAAACTGCACCATCCAACTATTTTTAAATGTGAGAATGTGTTCCAATAGGAACGCCACTTAAGAAAACATGTCTGATCAGGGTCTGGTGCACACGACCCTAAACCAACCAGAACGCTTTAGACCAGCTACTGAATTTTGAAAACATGTAGCGTTGCACATTCTTAATTGTGATGAAATACGGGTGTGTTCGCTCACTGCATGTCTTCTGTTGATCCACACACATCAGTGAGCTGCTTTATTGCTAATTACTCTGACTTTCCCCCTTAAGCACGAGCACAAGATTAGCGCTAAAGCCCGGGGGGGCACAAACACTTGAAGCTCTTTATTTGCATCCGGCTCGTAAAATGTGCCAGTTTCTCTGTGTGAAAGCGTGATTTCTTAATTGCCGTTATGTCATCTCTGTTATACTGGCCCGGTGGCGGTTATCAGCCACGAAACGCGCGCTACATCGTAACCTTAGCACTTTAAACCAGCTGCGGCTAGCATCACCAATAAAACCCGGAACGAGTAAATTCAGTTCGCAACGGTAGCTTAATAAGCACTCGCATAATTAAATTGTTGCCCTTCTTGATACAGTTATATGTGATGGTGCTGAACGCAGTGTTTGAAAAGAACAGGTCCATATATCAACAAGGAGATGACAAACTCTTAACGGAAACGTTTACATCTTAAGCTGATGCGATTGTTTCGCCCCTCGCTGCACACGGTCTTATTAATGCTTATGTCAACAGGCCTGTACTGGATCTATTTCAGCAATGCTAGCTTTGTCTTTACGATTACTTAAAAGCGTCCAGAGGCATTAGCCTACATCAGATAACAGCCTCACTCAGATAACACAGATATTCATACACTCACACTTGTCAATCCAGTGAAATTTCAGTGTGCCAAGCTAAAACTATTACAGCAACATTTTTATAATTTCTTTTATGATATCTTTTTGAACGTCCAAAGTATGTTCAGTTGTGTAGCAATGTTTACAAACTAACATTTGCAGTCATCATTCAAATCCAAAACGTAATCCACTACAATTCTTTAAAGTCATTATGGTTCATGTAGCTTCTGGTAGTCTCCAATACTATCCATCTGACCTGCCACTAAAGTAGCTCGTCTTTGACTTTCTTGTTCTCTATTGGAAAAACAGCTATTAATCTCTTTTAAAAGCTTCTCGGTCAATTTCTCCATGTTCTCTGAGTCCTGCAGTCCCTCAGTTGTGTTCGCTAGGACTATGTGCTAATGTGTGTGTGTGTGCGCAAGCTTACCACAGATGAGATGTGGGTTATTTTTAGACGCTGCCTGGCGAGCCTGTAAATGTGAGGCAGGGCGAGCTGTGAGGGCGGGTGTTGATGAGATCACGCCCCATCTTTCCTCCGTCCTATCGATCGACTGCGGCTCAAATGCGTCTCTGGGTGCCGCCAGCTGGCCGGTCCCCTCCTGAATCAAAGCACTGGCAGGTGGTCATTTGAGTTGCCCCCCTCCCCTTTAGCCCAGTCTTACATTACAGATCAATGAGTGATCAGAGAACAGGCTGGATGAGTTTCACTTCAGAGGCCATCCGTCAGGGGGGTGTCACTGGAGGATATCTGGAGTCAGTGTGTGTATCTGTAAGATCACAGGCTTTAAAACACCTTTTAGAGAGTCTTTGTTATATACTGTTGCTAATCACAATTTCATGACACAATTCTATGCTTACTGTTTACATTTATTCATTTAAAGCTGCAATCTGTGACTTTAAATAACTATTAAAGCTTATATTAAAACATCTATTTAAGACACACCCCAGTGACATCTGTTATGAATCTCTGACTAATAGAGACGTGTGAGTTAGCATTTCTGTCATTTACTGCACATTATTCAGTAGGTTGTAAATTTGTGTTTAATTCAGAGTCTGTGTGGGATACAGTAACCCACAATGCATTGTGCTGGATTAGATAAAAGTGTTAAATAACAACGCTGATAGTAGCTTTATAGTTGAAGGGTTTGATTCCCAGTGAACAGACTTACTTGTGGTTACAGTATCACAGTAGACCACATTCCCCAGTCAATGATTCCTGAAACTGGAAACTCATTGTGCTCTCGTACCTGCAGCTAAAAAACAGGCAAGCACATTTTCCACCTTCTGAACTTTTGACAAATGCACCAGGGCGACGATCAACTACCTGACCTGACAAATGGCCTGTTACTCTGTTTTCAGTGAGTTTGTTGCTTTTCCCCGGCAGCCTCTAGCTGGAAACTGATGCTATATCAGCCTCCAAACATTAATAGAGCATTTCTCTGTCAACTCGCTTAACAGCTGTTTGCATTTGATCTGGAAGCTGTCCTGCTTCCACAGGCTCATTCATTTTTATAAGCAGCTTGTTTTATTAGCTTTGCTCTCTGTCAGCTGCGGGATGTTCAATTCTGATGTTAATTGGAGCGCTGCGTGACGCAGCGGGAAGATCGTATGGTGGTATCTTCATCTCATTTCTCAAATCAGATCATATATTAATATTAATATACTGCGTGCCGTAGCGTGATGTTACGATCGGTTTATGGCGGCTATAAGACGACGAGAGCGCTGTTGAACTGGTTTCGATGGCTGGGGACGTGCCGGGACACTGGAGGACGTGCCGGGACACTGGAGGACGTGCTGGGACACTGGAGGACGTGCTGGGACACTGGAGGACGTGCTGGGACACTGGAGGCTGTGCTGGGACACTGGAGGACGTGCTGGGACACTGGAGGACGTGCTGGGACACTGGAGGACGTAGCGTGTTGTCACAGGAGCACAGACGCAGAAAAGATAATTGCACAGCGGTTTTGACTGCAGGAGACAGATGTGACAACATCACCGTCATAACAACTGATCCCAGGCCAGGTTTGGCACTTTACACATGATAGATCGACGTCAAACCCACAGCGAGGAACAGATCACAAATCAGCAGAGATGGACGGGCTTTTAAGAAGCAGCGTGACTGACAGTTGAGGGTCTTGTGTTTCTCTCGTTCATATTCTCAGCTGCGTGTGCCGCAGGCCACGTCACCCATGACTCACTTTATCAGTTTAAACTTCACAACGGTTGACAGTCGCTCATTTGAGACGCGGCGTGAGATGCCGGCAGGGCTCTTCACACGCTCAAACCCGGTGACACTCGATACTGTTAGATTTTCACGCTGTGCTGGATTGAGCTGAAGTCTGGTTCAGAGATGATTTTTTTCTTTTATTGATTGATTTATATAATTATTTTTTCTTCGCTCTGTTTACTATTCTTAGAAGCTTGATTTAGTTCTCACAAAAAGTGTTTTTCAGTTTTCACAGCATTTGAGGCATAAAGTTTACCTTAATAAAATGTCAAATCATTACTACGTTAACAATGCAAGTAATTAGGACAAAACAATAAAGATAGATTAAAATACAGTTTTTACAGCATAAACACAAAATTTGTGTTTATGCTGTGACACAATCACTTCCACAATTACAAACATGGTCTGTGTAATTTCATGTCTGATTCATTGACCTTCCAATTTTTTCCACCTCAAAACACGATTTATAAACATTATGGGTCAACTAACAAACAGGTTTGCACTGAAAAAGTAATTGAACTAAAATACAAGTTTCCAATTTCTGCTTTTAGACTTTTCACTGGCCTGTTCTTCAGTACATGTATTAATCCAACCAAATGTATTTTGTGGTAATTGAAATTATGCCACACATGCTGTAGAAAGTGCTTAACTTGTTTTTACCCAACAAATTAAAACTAATTTCATTAGATGTAGGCTATTAACAGTTGCTAAGCAACTTGGCACATTACCGTAAACTTAAATTAATGCTCGGTCACAGAGTATTATTTACTTCATAATTTCAAACACGCCACATCCAATCAGATTTTAAAGCCGTTTAAAGTCCGTTTAAAGCCATTTATGTTATAAAGTTCGTTTTTATAACATCCACATTATATGAAAGATGTTCTGGAGTTTGCACTCATGTGGCTACATGAACAGCACATGTCGACTCTAATCACCACGGAAACCCATTGAAGTCCACCAATGACCTTGACTTGGAATTTGTGGTTTATGTCAAAGCTTCCTGCAGATCATGTGACACACGGGAAATATGACATGAAAATCACGCCATCTGTTGTGTAGCTGAACGACACTTTATGTCTTTAATTGTCTATTTTATGGCAAAACTGGGGTGCAAGTTTTGATTAAACATCCAAATTGTCTGAGATTTGCCGAGCGGTTCGTTGCATCACAAACTCCACAGCAAACACACAGAATGTTTTAAATAATACACCCTGAATGTCACTTCACCTCATGGGGGAGGAAGAAAGAGTGATGAGGAAAAAAATGAGGGAGATAAGAAAAAAAACATGGCCACTGTTCTCTGTCTTTGCCATTTCCCAAACACTTCAGTTTAAAAAAAATGATCCCCCCTTTTCTCTAACACGCATGCACCTGTCTCTCACATCCTGTCTGGCCGCCCTCGAACCCTGTCTGACCCGGTTCCTGTCACACATGTGATGGTTCCACACAGCCAGACACGCTAAACCACTGAACCTCTGCAGCTCGCTACAAAATCAATCTCTGCCGTGTCGGCGTGTGTCCAAAGGGCCCATGCAGCACACGCCGGCGTGCCGAGGAGACTTTTAAATGTCATCGCTTGAGATTTAGTTCAGAAACATGCAGATACACACACAGTTTTACTGAGTATCTCCCGGCTGCTTCATTTGAGTGACTAATAACCCATCAGATCACAGCAACAGACTGCCTGTGTGTTTCTCTAAAAATCACAACAGATTTCTAGAAATACAAATATTTGTTTTGAAATGCACATTTCAAAATAATAGTGTGTGTCGATTTCAAACAGATTTTTTTTCCTCCATATGGTTATCAATATAGTTATGCAAAGATCTGCATGTTTTTGAACTATAATGTACCGTATGATAAATGGCACGTGTTTTGAAGTATGCCATAGAACTAAACGTTGAGTGGCGTCTCAGGTAATATGAATTCAGCTATGCTCTGTTTACCTCCTGAACTCTCCTAAACATTCAGCGCTGACATTAAAATGCTTTTAAGGCTGAGAAAACGGCAGACGCGCCTTGTACAAAACGACAAGCAAACATTATTGCCTAGCAACAGAAGCTGCGACGAGCCGGCGTCATGATTCAAAGACAGAAATGTTTACAGCCAGAGGCCAGTTTGTCTGAGATGAGATACGTTTCTATTTTGAACATTTGTACAAGGTTTGGGTCATGTATTGAAAAACATTTGAGATAATAAAAACATGTAATTATATTTTATCATTGTATTTGCGTCTTCAAAAACAAGTGTAAAAAAAAAACTTCCATTCAGAGAGACATTAAAAAGCCTAATTTGACTGACTGGCAGTTTCTTGCATCAAAAAACCTGCAAATTAGTTTTACACGACTTTATCCATCTCCTGTATGTGACCCTATATAATCAATCAGAGTGTTTTTGCCTCTTTATGACCTCTGTGACATGTTACAACTGGCTAATCTGTACATACATTGTATGTCACTGACATTGTGTAAACACACGTGGTGATGTTGTGTGTTTTATGTCTTTTTAGAGCTTAACACTATACTTTTTACTGATATTTGGATGTCTATGGAAAAAAACAGTTTTGGATTAAACAGTGTGACACTAACAGAATTAATTAGATTAATTTCCATCGTGATGGCTCTTGTGCCTCTGATGGAGTTTTGGCAGCATCTAAAATTTTGAACCAATAGGAGCACAGCTTTTGATAATGTGTGTTAATGTTACCATAACATTTTTAACATTAATCAGAATTTATTTGAAAAATGAGCCGTCTGTGATGTTTCTCAGATATTTTTACTCCAGACACTCTGGGGGATTGTTAATATTTCAAACCACCAAGAAAAATCCTGTTTCTCATTATAAGTATCTTTACACAGGACTAATGGTTCACACAATCATTTCATGATGATGTTATGATGCAGTTTTTCAAAAGCTTTAAAAGCTTGAAATATAAGAACAGAACAAAATGGATTAACCCAGTCTGATGGCTAACTCTCTCTCTCTATCTCTCTGTTTGAAGAGCCTGTATTGTCCCACATAAAGCACACTAACAAACAGTCCAGCCGGGTCTGTTTGTTCAGCTCCTGAGAGCTGCAGTCTGGCTGTGCAATCAATCACAGTGTAACAGCTCTTCCTAAAGACCTGCTAAACCAATTCACTAACCAGTTAACCAGTTAACTGCCCAGAACCCTGAGAAAACATTGCATTTCTTCATACAGAACAAGTAGAACATGACAGATTATTTTAATTATTTAAATTTAATAGCCATTAACTGATAAACAAAAGAGCCAAAGGATTGCACCACTACTAGATGAAATGAGAGCTTTTTGTTTGAAGTAACTTTAGGTTTGATATTATTGAATTACAATATTTTGATAAAATAGACCTTATTCCTGAAACTTAATTTTCTCTATTTCTTTGTAAATCCAGTGATAACCCAATAGTCAAGTGAAAATGATCCATAATCCATTAATGCAATAATAGTTTTACAAATGTTTTACATAAGAATGTTCTTACATACATGTACATACATCCCAGCAGTCCAATAGTGTTTCTGGCTTTAAAGCTGCAATCTGTAACTTTTGCCTCTCTGTCGCCATCTCTGTTTGAAACATAAAATTACACGTTACTTTACATACTTTTCTTTGTAGAAAAGTCCAGGGAATTGGACCCAACAGCTCATATTATAAATCATTATTATAAACTTACTGTTGTGAATCAGCTGAATAGCTGATTTTTGTTCATTATTAATTAAAACGTTATGGATTGCAGCTTTAAGTTCAACAAAAGTAAAACATTTAAACGTTCAGGGCAAAAACTAACCCAGTGTTTATCCACAGACGTGTTTGGAGTTGGAGCGCTACCTTCAGACGGAACCCAAGAGGCTGTCTGAGCTTTTCAACGAGGAACTAGACGGCCTCCTCACCCCATCCTTCATGAAGGAAGACAGCGAGGATGATCTGTTAGACCCTCTCCTTCCCAGCCTAAACAACCCCCCCAGCCCGCCTCCCCCTCGCAAAGAGCCCCTCCCTCCAGAGATCTCCTCAGGAGTCAACGCTGCCCAGCTGAACGCCGTCACCTCTCTAACACCTCCCTCATCCCCGGAACTGGGTCGTCACCTGGTCAAAACCACGCACACGCTTAGCGCCTCGCCCGACGGGACCCTCACGCTAAAGCTAGTGGCCCAAAAGGTGGGCTTGAGCACCGCCAAACTGGTGGCGGCCCACCCCGTGCCTCTGTCTCCACAGCACGGCAACAGCGGGGCGCAGAGCGACGGGGAACAGGGCGGGACCTGCGTCGTGGGGGCCGGTGAGATGGCAGAAAACAAGAAGAGGGTCCATCGCTGTCAGTTCAACGGCTGTCGGAAGGTCTACACCAAGAGCTCACACCTAAAAGCACACCAGAGGACACACACAGGTAAACATCTACAGCTGTACATCACTGCTCTTATGTTCTATTGGTACAAAAAAACTGATTAAGAATCAACGCACGTCTTCCACATCTGCAGACACTGTTTCTTTATTCTCAGACACAGATTTTATGTTGAGTCTAGTTGTCAACAGAGGCTGTCAGGTTAGAAATGATGGTTTCTCTGATTTAAAGTCAATTTCAAACCATTTCAGAGCAAATAAACAGCAAAATATATATTTTGACAGCATTCGAAATTTTGTTGGTTTCTTCTTCTGAAGCATTTCGTCCCCTGAGCCTGATTTACAGAAGCACTGAACACATTTATAAGTGTTATTCTGCAACAAATTGGGAAGTAACAGAGAATTGATTTACTAAAAGTAAAGAACTCTCTTGCGTGGTGTTTGAACAGATGTTACTGTCGGTGTTATTTAAGGTTATAGATTTCAAACCAATTCAAATCACCTTTTTTATCCTTTAAAATCATCTTTGATCATCAAAATTACATATTTAAATGTTTTTTTCTTCATGCCTTAAAAAAGCTTGAATGTAACACTACACCCTTGCTTTATTTAGAATATGCAGTTCATAAATATGCAAATTAGTCCCCACCTCTACCAATCACACAGCTCAGACTGCCTGACTCACTCATTAATGTGATTGGTTACAACATGCGTGTGATGAAAAACAGACAGTTTTAACAAGCGTTTGGGACAGTCTTTGGTAAACTGCAGTTTCAAGATGTGAGATTACTTTTCTTAATAATCTGAATTATAATTACGGCTAGCAAAAACTAATTTTATAGATTGATTTATATACAGTTCCTCCTTTTTAATACATGAATCATTTTTCAAATCACACTTTAGCCAATTTAATTAATTGAGCTTTGTTGTTGCCATGGCAGCCCACCTGACCCGTTTTCTCAAGGTTGCAACAGGACTTCCTCAGCAGATTCGCATGGTGCAGAAAAGCACCATAATTTAGTGTCTTGGATCTCAATCCAGCAGCACTCAGACTGCTGTCTGGAAGCTGTCCACTGAGTGAATAACTGCAGTGTGATGGAGACACTGGCCCGGAATGAGACGTATTCAACCGCATGTTTCCATACGTCTGCTGTACAGCAGTTAACACAGCGATTTCCTAACACTCAGAGCTGAACATGCTAATGCACAACACATCATCAAGTGTTTGACATGATGATGACATGATGATTAGAACAGCAGGACTTTGATAAAGGACAGTCTTGTACAGCTGGAAACCAAGTCAAATCTAAAAAACTGGCTATAAAAAAAAAACAGGAATCAATAAATTTAGGGAACTTTATGCTTGGGAGCAATTTTGAAGTCTACAAAATTTTTTATGCATGTTTCTGGTCTTACTGTGTGCATTTATCAACACACTGTATAAAATTTAATAACTTACTCAAAAAAAACAACTTTCTTTTTCATCCGACATCACCAACCCCTCCCGTCCAACAACCCGTCATTTAGAGATGACTTTTAGAATCAACTCATCACTCAGAAATGTCACATTACAGAAGTCAAATGGGTTGAGAGTTTTAGTATCATTGTTTTTACAATAACAAAACACAAAACATCTATTCAAGATGCTCTGAACACAAACCTTCCTAATCAGTTATTTGTGCTGTTTAAAGGGTGTACAAATATATTTACTTAAAACCAAGACAAACAGACAAACTGCCCTGTTTATTGCTCGCTGTGTTAATACAAACTTTTAATTCTCCTATTAACTAAAAGTGCATTAATACTGATGCCTGAATTCACCAATTCATTTGCAATGAGCAAAATCCTGTTTTGGAGGCATTATTCCCTTGACAAATGCTGCGGGTGAGATTTGTAAAGAAATGAAGGCAGTGTGATGAAGTGACTTTGCCCTCTGGAGTGTTTTATGAATGATGTTTGGAGCAGAGATAAGAGCGAGTTTTCGGGGGGAATCAGAGGAGCTGTGGGGAGGGGGTGAGGAGTGGAAGCTCTATTCATTTCCACTTTGTCTCTCATTTTAAGATCCATTATAACAAAGCCTGCTTTGAAAAACCTGGAGAGCGGCGATGGACAGAAAATGGCTTTTCATCGGGTGCGGGCAATGAGTTCATAATGACTCTGTCTCCAGTTTAACTGAGAAAATGTAATTAACTGAGACTCGGACACCTGTATGACTGCTGAGAGAGTGAGAGAGAGAGAAAGAGAGAGAGAGAGAGAGAGAATCTGTGTTGCTGTGTGTATGTGTGATGGGGGTTGGGAGTTGCCAGGCAACTGGTGTCTCTGAACGGGACTTTATAATTGGTCTTGTGTTTCTTCAGTCTTGCCGGCGGTTTTGGTTTTCACCGTTATCATTGTCCATGCACTTTCATTCCCATGAGCGCTCGCATATGCACCTATATCCACTTATACATACATGTATCATGTAACATCCTGGTTGCTAAGCAACTGCATCCTCCCCTGCCAGTGTGAGCCATAATTGGCTGGTGGCACAGAGGGACAAACGATGCCAGATTGGGCTCCGCTGCTGCCTCCTACGTTACGCTCCTACCCGGTTGCTAAGCGACAGACTTGAGCATCCATGCCTTCCTGACTTATAATTGGCAGGTGTTGCGGTTGTAGCGAGCACAGGTCTAAACCCGTCCTGTTTAATGTGGCTAGCATGTAACACTCATGCAGGGAAACATGTTTTTGGAATACAGCATTGATGCTAAACAGTACAGCCACATAAAAGTCACACATTCACAAAGCATTTTAAATCCATGTGATGGCTTTTAGAGTGAGAAAGGATATTTAGTTAGTAACAAAACTGTAGGGTGGGGCTTAATTTCATTTATTGGAAACTGACTGATCTGTAAAAAGAGGGCATTACTTACCAGAAAGTATGAATTCAGGTCTGCCAAAAAGAAAAGTCAATTCAGGGGCAGCCTAGAATAAAAACAAAATGAGAGTTAAACATCTGTTACATCTGTTAAACAACAGCGAAATATGATGGAGAAATGGAAACTCAAATCATCACCTCAGACCTCAGACTCTTCTTAAAAAAAGAGTTTCAGAAGATCTCAGAAGATCTCAACGGCTCAGATCAAAGCCTGCAAAAAGTAAATAATCAGAGTTATGATAAAGACTTTAAGTTTATCTGAGAACTCCATGAAGTCTGAGCAATACAGTTAATACACTGTGATAAATATTATGAAGACAAATCTTTTTTTTAATATAGGTTCACTGATGCACAGTAAGACCAGAAGTGGTGGTTTCACTTTGTGAAAATCAGACTTGTTTCACAGTTGTTATTTAAGTGAAGCTACAGTCTTGTTCTGGGAGATGTGTGGAGATGGCAGACAGTGGAGACGGGACCAGCTGGTGACAGTAAATATAAAGTTCCTCTTCATTACCCATCATTATGACTCCAATTATCAGCTCAACAGAGATCCAAATAAACACTGCCTGCCCCCCATTTATACTCCACCATCAACACGCTAACAAACAAGCAACGTGATTCCAACCAATTACAGCGCAAGATGCAAGATGGCTCCCATCTACAACCAGTATTATCCCAGCTAACAATTTTAGGTTGTTAGTTTCCCTAACATTTCCATTATGTAACAAAATGTTATTTTGAATATTCTAGGAATGCTGAAAACATCTTGTGTTTTCTCTGTTAGTCAGTTTATCTGTTAAACTGAGTGAAGATCTCATTGGAAGCTCAGAGTTCATTTGGTCTGACAGCTGTGTGTCCTCATGTGCTTGATCAACTCACACCGTGTCAACACTCTTCTAATCCACCTAAAACAAATGAATGAGACGCTTGGCTGGACCATATCACTGATTTTGAGGACCGTTGAGGAATAACTGTTTTAATCAGGTGTGTATGTTTGTTTGAACAGGGGAGAAGCCGTACAAGTGCTCGTGGGAAGGCTGCGAGTGGCGGTTCGCGAGAAGCGACGAGTTAACAAGACACTACCGCAAACACACTGGCGCAAAACCTTTCAAATGCAACCACTGCGACAGGTGAGAAACCAACTCTGTGTTGTGACGTTGTTGCTTTGGTAGTTTGTAGTGTCCTGCAGTTTTAAACACGAAGAGTTCCACATGTACCACCAACTGAAAATCATGAGTATAGCTTCAATACTGACAAAATTATTGCTGAAAGACTCAGGTTAGTCTTACCAAAAGCAGTTGACCCCAAATGTCCCTACACGCTAAATTAATGACAGCTTGACAACGTCAAGTCATTTGCATTCGGTTACAAAGCTAAGCAAGTTTCGAGCAGATCTAGGCTTTCTTTAAGAACACGTTTAATTGAATTATTGTGCCTGCGAGACATTTGCCTTCTGGTATCGACCAAAAGCTTCAGCCTCTGAAGTGAATCTTAACTCGTCTACGCTTTGATGTATAAACAGCTCCTTCATGCTTATTAGACTTGCACGTGTCATTTTAAGCTTGGCCCCTCCCACCCGTGTCACCATGGCGGGTGTACACCATTCTGCTGTCATCAAGGGAACCCGGCATTACCATAACAATGATGGAGGTGACAGTAACATTGCAGAGCAGCATGTAAACGGGCTTCCAGCCTGGACTGAACAGTAAATACAGTATGACAAGACCCTGGACCTGTAGCCACAGCCCGAGGGTCTCTTTTAATCTGTCCTGCTCATGTCCGGACCCCCTGACGAGTTGGGGTGGGGGTGTGGATGAGGGTGGAGGTACACCAGCTGGTTTGGTACCTCCTGGCAGTGGCTTGATGTACCATCTGTCCAACCCTGCCAAAAACACACCCCTTGATTTCCCTGTTGGTGTCCTTTCCAATTTCACATACAAACCTGTAAGTCCAGGACAGGTGAGACGTTGCATGACAGCATATGTCTCAGGGACAGGTCACCATGGTAGACTTGTCATCCAACAACCAGCTAGTCAGTTAGTGAGGTTAATTTAAGGTCTGTTTAAGACAGCATTAACACTGCTTGTGAGAATTTAAGCAAAAATATTGCAGAATAACAGTATTCAATGTCAACAAAGCTCACACAGAAAAGTATCTCTCAGGTCCTTCAACCATTGAAATAAGTGCCACAAAGTACCACGATACTAGCATGTCATTTAGACGTGTGATACTATATACCATGTTTTTGGAAGTAATACCATAAAAAGACCATCGTATACAACAAAGTATCATTTAGTAACCCTCACATCACTTTTCTTACTGTGATATGTACTATAGTACTGAAATTAATTTACTGTGGTATTTTTGTGATAGTACTGTGAAAATACTATGGTATACAATGATTTACAAGTACAATGCAAGTGCATGTATATCACGTTGCCTTGTCATATAATATCAACACTGTGTTGTCACCCACATGGTGTTTTCAACCAAATGAGAAGGTCCTCAGTCTGATCTCAGGTCACGCAGGTTGTCTGATGTTCTTGTGTTTCTTCTGCAGGTGTTTCTCTCGATCAGACCACTTGGCTTTGCACATGAAGAGGCACATCTGAGGAGGAAGCAAAGAGGAGGAAGTTAAAGGGCGAGGAGGATAAAGAGACAGAGAGGAGGTAGAGAGGGAGAGAGAGAGAGGGGGATTATAGGAAGGAAGGATCTGGATAAACCTCAGGCCGGTCGCCCAGCCCAACAGACAGAGGCCCCGTGAGAGACTGACAGAGGGCCGTAATTGACCTGAGCTTAGAATAGGTCTTGAGGTTTGGTTAGTGAGTTCTGAGTTAACTAACTGTGAGGTTGTTTATCTGATCAACTGTGCTGATTACACTGGAAAGACGGATTTAAGAACATGCTACAACATTTTATGTCACTGAACGAGAAAATGCTTTATTGGGTATTTGCATAATACTCAAAACATCAATGAGTAACTCACCTACATCTACTAGATTCGATTTATCCTGTCCCTCCAGTTTAAATACATCTTATGCATATCGTGACAATTTGACAGAAGATGATACAAAACCATCAAAATACAAAACCTGATTCAGTTCACTGCATCACTTAAGTCAAGATACAGAAGCTTTGGAGAGCGTCATACCGGCAGGACATCAATCCAAAGAAATGTTCTGTAAACGGATTCCTGAGCACAGCTTGTTTTTCCATTTCAAGGATTATCTTTCCACCTTGATCCAGCCAAACCACAGCCAAGATCTGAAGTGGAACAGACAAATCTGGATTTAAAAGGCAACAAAGTGGAATAGTTTATTGTTTTTGCTCACTGATTGGACGCAGTGAAGGAAACAGTCTTACCTTCTACATGAGGACAAATCTCTCTCTTTCAAATCCCTCCCGGCCAAACAGCTGCGCAGCGACACTTTCAGACTTTTTACAAAGAAAAAAATACAAGAGATCTTTTTGAATGATGACCGTGTTATATAATTAAATAGACATTTTTTGCGTTTCTCCTGTGGATGTGTAAAAAAATAGACAAAGAAAAAAGGAAAGAAATGGACTACAAAAACTGCCATTCGCACAAGCAAAGTAAAGTTGAATTCTACACCGGCACAAACAGTGATAGTGGTGAACTTCATTTCTGAACACGCAAACGTTTAGTCACACAAAACAGAAACTGAGAAGCATTGTTGTTGCACACGTTTTGAGCATTCCTCAACATTATTTATGACCCATGAAACTATCTAACTTTGGTTTCTTCTGAAATTTTACAGCTAGCATGAAATAAGAAAAGCAATGTGATTCGTCTGTAAATTTCGCAACAGAATATAAGACATTTCAATTAATAAGGCAGAGGTTTGCGATCACAAAGTTTAGATTTTGTAAACGTGTCCCTAAAACGCATTTTAATTTGGATGGATGAACGTATAAGAAAGGTGTCTGTTGTGTTTTAAGCATTAATAGTGTTGCTGGTTTGAAAAGTGTCATTTTAGATTTCCGAGGCGTCTACATTTTCAGATTTTCCACGTTCTTGTTCTTTAAATGACAGTCAGCCTTCAAAATAGCTGCACAGCTCAAGTGTAACAGTGATGTTTAAATGACATACAATCAAGTGTTTGATGGAGCGCTTCAGAAGAACAGAAGTGTTACTGAAGGAAGGTTTGTGTGATTGAGACTCTGCAGACACACAATCATCCAGACAGATGAAAGTCTTTCTGCCCAAGAAACCCCCCACAAATATCTGTTATTAAAACCCAAAAATAAAAACTAACATTATTTACCCTCAGTTCAAACCTGTGTGACTGAACACAAAGAAAGTTCTAAAAACATGTAGTTTATCAATGAAAATAACAGAGAACGTGTTCCTCAAACTACAGAAATGTCAGAAAATCACAGAAGAAATCCAACCTACTTTCCTGTCGGTCATATTGATGCTTAAAGCTGCAATCCGTAACTTTTTACTGTTAAAAATAAACATTAATCAGTTATTGATCAAGAACATGACAGATCAGTGATCAACACAATCTCTTTATTTTACTCTGATTCTCAACAGTAACTCTATAATAATCATTTATCATTTCAGCTGTCAGGGTTATCTTTGGAAAGCATTTACAAATCTGAACATATTCCAATCGTCATGTTTAAAAACAAATGATATCGTATGTGAGAAATTATAAGCATGTCTTAGAGATCAGACCATCTGACTTATTTTGCCAAAAACAAGTAAAAAACAGGATTTTCTGTTCAAACTGCCCAGTCATCCATCTATAACGCTCACTCATTTGTGTAACATGTTTTGGTCATTTGACAGAAAGGCATTATGGGTAATGAGAAAGGAATTGGGCTCTCCCAGCAGTGGTCAGCCCTGGTCACTCCCTCAGTGAGGTGGAACGCTGTGACACACGCTGCACTTCTGCTGAGCTGAAGATCTTATCACAACTGCCCGACACACTCAATTTCACCCGTGTAGCCGGTGTCAGCTTACCTCCCTCCCGTCCACATGAGCAAAACAAAGACACAAGGCCGGGAAATCCAGAGCAGACCTCCTCCAGACACTCCCGACACATGGGGTGGTTTTCCAGCTAGAATATAGCTATATATACACATAAACATATACATATGCACACATACATTATACATATATATAATATACACACACACACAAGGCTGAAATATACAGGAACCAAATAAATGTGTGTGTATATAGATATAGTTATTTTACTCTATTACCCTACTGTAATACAGTAAAATATTTACAGAATGTCATTTTAATAACCACTGAGAATAGTAAGAGTTAAAAGAAAAGCGTTATGTTAAGATCTGTAAGGGGGGCCATGACCTGGACATGTTTTTGTGAGAGTTAGTTTCATGCTAAAAATCTCATATGGCTTGTCATATACATGTTTATGCTCTTATATGTATATTTGCTATGACATCCTGTCAGTCACAACACACAGCATTTTGGATGGTTTGTTCACTTTAACTGCATGTTTCCTAAATGTAAAATCATCCAGCAGGAGCAATCAGAGATGTTACCTTGGCAAAAGCAGCTAATGAGGTAGTTTTAATGGTGCAGAGAAACCCCAGCGAGGGCTTGTTGTCGGCTGTTTTTGGGCATGTTTTATGTTTGCCGTCTTTAGTTAGTCTCAAGTGTGTATAAAAACCTTCTGCCTTTCACCCACTTAAACAGCAGAGAAAATCTGCTGACCTCTGCTTGTGGGATAATGCAATTATTTGTAATTACAGACGCACCCCTGCAAGCGTTTCACATTTAGGGTAAAATGATTGTAAATATTTCGTAATGATCTGGCAGAAGAGACACTAATAACAAGGCAGGGACGTTAAATTAGGAGTTTGCCACAATTTCATGCAACACAATGTGCAATTTCATATCTTGTGATATTATAATTAGTTGGTTTTACAGGTGTGTGTGATATTTGCGTTACATTAGCATCTGCTCATTGTGTAACTGCTGCTCAAAACGCTGTGCTAAAAGCTTTCAAATGGATGGTGTGAAGCTGAGTGGTTTTCAATGTTTGTTGCACTTGTAGTGTAGTATCCCGGTTAAAGCCTTTTTCTCCACATTTCCTGCTGTAAATTAATTCCGATATGATCCGTAAGCTTTCCGCAGGCATTCCACGCTTCCCACTTTGCTCCTGTATTTATGCGGCTCTTTTTGTTTGTTTTGTTTTCTTTGCTGTAAAAATGTTTGCATATATTATGTGTATTATATGATGTTAGTATGACAATGTTCTTTATTAAGGAAAAAGAGTTTATTTTTGTTACCGGTTTGTTTCATAATTCTTTTTTAAATTGGTATTGTAATATATCTATGCAAGAACTGTTAGGTGAAGCGTTTTTATTTAAGAATGTCATTACGTGTAATAAATGGTAGAATCTTATCGAGTTTGTGCTCGTTTTTTTACGCTTTTACATATACAGCTACATCACATTCAAGTTATAATGTCAACTTTCTACTTAAAGAAATAGTTCAGCTACAGTGAAATTTCTCTCATGCCGTCCTAAGTGTTCATGACTTTCTTTAGCCGTTTCTTTCACAAACATCATTTCGCTTCAGAGCATCAAAATCACCATTTACTGCCATTATAAAGCTGGAAGGAGTCATGTAGTCCATCTAACTGTAATTGTGTTCGGCTGAAAATATATGGTATACACTACACTACTGTTCCACAAAATGGCCCCCAGGCCCCGGTCAGAGTATCCTAAAGAAATACTGTACAGGATTGCTAATGGGATTTTACCATTATTAAGAACCAGAAATAACAGAATGAGATTAAATACAAATCCTCTTAAGATTCCTCTAAGCATCAAATTATGAGTCTTCAGCATGAAGCGAAATTCAATTTTTCAGTTTAAGAATTTCAGTTTATTTAGTGGATTCTAGTCTTGATCTCATTAGGATCCTTTAGGACTCACAATAGAGAAAATAAAAATGAACCCATTAATCAGATTAATAATAAACATCTCTGGCTTAAAGAGAGAGAGAGAGGCAAAATCCCTCCATGTTACTTTCACAGTCTTTACTAGATAAACTAATGATTTCCTGGTAGCTATTTGATTCTTAATTCTTAATTACAACTTTAAGATGCTCATGAATAAATGCATGTCTCTCTCTCTCTCCCTCTCATATCTCCTGCCTCTCCCTCTCTCTCTCTCTCCCTCTCATATCTCCTGCCTCTCTCTCTCTCTC
>JAZGTK010004896.1:0-23438 GCA_036877625.1 Ambastaia sidthimunki
TTCTCTTTTGTTTCAAACTGTTGCATCATTGCTATTACGATTGTGCCTACAGCTAATTCACAGCTGTGCTAATGTACGACCACAATACCCTCTTGTGTGATGTAGCTTTAATGTAATGCTTAAGAGATCATTCAGTTACAAATGTCAAAATGTTTATATATCCATATTTGAATATCAACTACTGTCCTGTTAGACACAAAAATTAAATAATGCATAACTTGCACTGCCTCTTACACTGTACACTCTTACACATAATAACGCATGTCTCCTACACTAATAGCAATTAAATTGTTGGAGGTCACCTAGTCCCTGTGTTGCTGGTTATTAACAGTCTTATTTTTGTGAAGTTAAGATCTTTTTAACTTGCTACATCAACAACAGTCACTGTCACTTGTAGAAAGAAATTGCAAACTCTCATTTTTAAATTAAACAACTTCAGGTCACTTTGTGGCTGCAGATTGCTATCATTACGAACGCCGCTTTAGCTTATTGTCTGATGTTTATAGAAATCATACACTGAGAACCAACCAAGGTCACAAAAACTACTGTCAAGTAAATTAAAGTGATACGCATAACATTGCGTTGCATCTAATGACCCTTAATGGTTAAATATGACACAGCCATGCAATAACAAGCTAAATATACATTACACAAAGTGACCCAAACTCAGACACAAGGCATTGCTCTAATTCAGTCTGCTATTCAGGGCAGCTGCGGGAGAATGTGCACTGCAACACTTCAGAGCACACGGCACCCACAGCCCCTGCCAAATTATTTTTCACAGCAAACAATTTATTGTTTTCTCAGAGCTCCATTCGACTTGAACGATCCTTGTGACTCCCTGAAGGAAACAGTCAAACCGAGGCAGGGAAGAGCATTTCATGAAGTGTGTCCCAATGACAGATGGCATTTTCACAAGCTCTGGCAACCCTGGCCCCTCTGCTGGAACACCAGCTAATTGCTGTGGTGGTGACCATCATAAGGAAAGTCACAACTAACCTTTTGTCTATCTGGAGTTTTAGAGTGAAAGCGTAATTGTCAGGAAAAAAGGCACAGGGCACAAACTCAAAAGTTGTGCTCAGAAAACTTCAGCAGAAGACAGAACTGCATTGTCTTATATTTGAGCAAACACAAATGCTACCTACTGTGACAGAAAAAAAAGACTGAAGGAACTCCCAATATATCAGTTCTTGCTTTTTCTGGCTGTCACACAATTAAAACACAATATCAGGTTGGGAACAGGTAACGGAAATGCAGCCAGTCGCAACAAACTTTAGTGATAATACTTTTACAATTATTGAATAACTAATGAAGTTTGATGCAACAAAGTCCATAATTAAGACATCCAATATACAACCTGTAATACATCATTTAGCACATGGAAGAATGTAGTTGTGCCAGACTAGCATTTCATAAACTTTTCATAACACTGAGAGAGTGAGCACAATATTCTACAGAATATTGAATAACTACAAAGCGTTCAGGTGTTCCACACAATAAAACAATTCAATATACTAAAACTGAAAACTGAAGTTTAATCGCTTCTTTAAAATGTTATATATATATAAATGCAATATGCAGTGAAAGGTACATTGTACTTTTTTGATTATTTTTTTTTAAATGTAGTTATTGATGAAGAAAATTATAGTTTTTTTATGAAAGTAGTTCCAATATTAAATAAATGGGTTTTCTAGTGCATTACAAAGTCAACTGAGTCATTAGTAAAACCTAACCTAGGTTTAGTAACAGGACAGTTTTAGTTTACCATCACAAACACTTTATTATGTTATATATTACTTATATACTCGAAAGCATTACAGTATGTATCTTGGATATCCGTGCATCTTAATAACTGCATGCCAAAATTATATATTGATTCACATAGTTGACATGGTTTTTACATAGACCTGTAATTTATTTCAGATCTTTCATATTGAGCATATCAGAGTTGAGATGGAATATTACGTATCTCCAGCAAAAATGAAAGGATGGCTGCAAGGTACCTGAAAATTCCTTCTGCCTAATAAAGGAGCAGAAATTCTGAACACACTGTCTAATGTTGGTCTTGGCCAGAGTGAGTGAGCTGGCTGTCTGATGATCTGTGATGACTCTGGCTGAGAGGATAATCACTGATGTGGCCTGTCTTTCCCTCTACGCTAGAGTGTTTACATCCCGCTCCTAATGGAACACACATGGTTTAGCACATTGTTTAGCCAACAGTTTATCATAATTAAAGTCAAGGAGCATCGCCATATGGCATCTGACTGACACGCGCTTGTGACAAGACTCCCTGTAAATCTGTTTGAACTTGTATTTTTGCATGTGCAATTCAATTACAGTACAATATTTTAATTTATCATGTATTTTTTGTGATTTATTTAGCCATTTACCTTGTAGGTGTCTTTGATTCTGTTCTGTAACATGAAACGTATTCTTTTGAGAGAATATGTCTCTTAGTAATTTTAGCAGAAGCTGACCCTGATGTCAGTGATGACATCACTAAACTACGAACACTGCGAAGTTTACGATTCAAATCTCACTTCTGGCTTTTCCTTTTTGAGCATTTATTGCACATACAGCATAGAGTGGAGGACAAAATTGGTTTTGGTTTAACATTTATAGACCTTTTTAATAGCTTTCTTTTCTCTGTCGTCTACACAGACCTGGCAAAACCCTGTGGAGCAACAAGAGAAGAACCTCCAACAAACAAGCGTTTTATTAGCTGTTTGTATGCTGAGTGCTTTCACAAGCAAGCATATGAGCAGAAGTGCTGTTGTTCTGCTCCTTGTGTTAACTGTCTGCTGCCCTCAATCACCTCGGGGCAGCTCAAGTGCCTCTCCATTGTGGTACTGATCATCATAGCTGTGGGACGATGTGTTTGTGCACATGTGTGGATATTGTGTACACTTGTATTAACCATCACGGCCAGGCTATTATACTGCAGTCATTTTGTCCAGCCTGTTATTTAGTAACAAACAATCAAAGATTTAAGCACACTCATTATTAACAACAACATCCTGTTTAGCTTTTGAGTACACAGATGTGACCCAGAGGTCACACATATGATGTCATGATTATATTTCTCTTTTCAGGCAAACGCGGGTGCTATCGCATGATTCAGCCGTTTTATAGAAAACAAACTGCAAACCTTAAAATAAGTAATGAAGCATAAATCTGTGCTTATTCTAAATAAATGAACATTCTAGATATGAACTAAACCTGTGTGCTTGTCTCCAGCTGTTGTACCAGCAGGAGTCTGCTGTTAAGGCATAAATTAGATTGATTAGTTATAATAAGAAAAAAATCAACACATACTGTGACCATGGGCCATGATTCAGATGCCCTGGAAAGCAAGTCACTGTATAGTAGGGTAACATAATAAAGTAATCCAACCATTTTTCTATGGAACACACATGTTTTATACACACACACACACACACATTTTCTAAAGCTTCCTCTGACAGTTTGCTGCTTTGGACGTGTTTTATCTACCCGAGATCTTAGATCACGCATGATCTCAAAGGTTGAAAATAATCAAGCCATTTATACGTAGCAGCAATTCACTTTTGCAAGCGACACTTTTTCAAAATCTCTGGTTACACCATAGGCTTCCATCTGTGCAGAAAGAGATCCCAGGGGGATCTGGGGGACACGCAGTGTCAAACTGCAGCATTCAAATGAGTAATGGAAGAACAAGCTCATAAATGGCTGTGCTGACCTTTTCACATTCATACACAAGCTAGCAGGTAAACTGGGAACAACACTCAAGCATTAATTGATCTCGTGCAGACAACCCTCCATGTCAATGACACAGAAAAAACTTTAAATATGCACCAAAGGGAAAGACAGGAAATCATGTTTCAAATTAGCAATGACTGTTGCAATAAGCACACTGAATGCACCTTGTTGTGAGAGTGTGTGTCTTTCATGCACGCATGTGTGTTTCATGTGTGCTTCAAGTCGTTTGTTAATTAGTATTCGTACTTGAGTATTCAGTCGTTTTCCAGACATTTGTAATGACGAAGAAATCAAAATAATCAGCATCATGCCGTCGACGTCTAATGATGCCGGACGTTTAATCTAACTGATTACTGCAGAAACAAAAAGCCAGGCTCTGTGTTGACTGTTATGGGCGAGTTTAATCATTGTTTGTGTGTTTATCCAAATCTTCTAATTTCCAGTGCTAAGAGTGATATTTAAATGGAAATGCAAGGGGGAAAAAAATCAGGCCTAATTAGTCCCTGCCAAAGGCGAATTTAAATTAGACCCACCGCAGCTTTGCCTATTAAATAGTTCTCATGACCCAGTTCCCGCCTCAGAGCTGGTGGCGGCTACCATGACAGTGTGAATCAGTCAAACATAAAGATCCACTCTTGATCGATGGAACCATCAGTTACACTAACAGTAAAACTGGCCACCAAACACCTTTGCTCTCCTTTTGTCAGGTAGACCATAATGCCATGCTTTGTTTTCTGCTAATTGGCTCTCTCCAGTATATAAATCATTGGAAAAATCCCTAGCTACAAGACTTATTTCCTCTGAGAGTGGACTAAATCTAGTGGAGGAGAGGAAAGTATTCTCATTAATAAGCCAGTGGCTGAGAAACTCCTGTGCCCGTGTGTAGACCAAGATTTTCGTGACCTAGACGTTTTGATGTGCGAATGCCAGTGGGGAGTCTATGGAAGGCGAAATGGGACACATTTCAAAACCCGGCCATCAAATATTGACGAAACATCAATCAAAGTGATATAGTATCGGAAAATATACTGCAGGTCAGATTCTCAAGAACATGGTCATTCCAACAGAACAGTGTGCTTCAGAATGGACAGAACTTATTGTCCTTTCTGTTTTTTTATCTTGGTTTGGAGTTTTGCACTGAAATAGTTGGCAAGGATGTCAGAGAGAGACGACGGTTGGGGGTTGTAGAGTTGGCATTTTAAATGGTATTTTAGCACTCACAAAATGAATCTGTATTCATAACACAGAGTAACCGGATAGCCTAATTATCACGGTTGAGGCTTGTTCTCATCTTGAATATAATTTATGGCGCTCGCTAGGGCAAACTTTACTATTACATACTTATTGTTTTTCCACCCAAAACTTTAGTGTGCAATAAAATACACCACAAACTGAGTGGATTTATGAGGAGGGTTTGTTTTTTTAAGTCAAGCCAATGATGGAAATCATGCGAATTTGCTAACATAATGCTAACGCTAACATTGCGGTGATGACTTTATCACAGACATACAACATTCATATTTTCTTCACATTTCCAGTTATCTTTGTTGTCACATTTCAAAATGTTGTCAGTTCAAATAAAATGTACTCTTCATTCTACAACACCAACATACAAACAACAGAAAATAAATGTAATTATATCAGTCATGGCAACTCACAGGGGGCAGATAGTGTTTGTGTGTCTCAGGGGGTGACAGTGCACTGATATTTTTATAGGGTGGGACAGATACTTGCAACTAGTGACAGCTTATTTGATGATGCTGATAAATTCTAAAAGCTAAAGGAACTTTGTTTTACAAAGCACTGTTGCTCTGTTCCAAAACACCACAGCATTATACAGTATATACCACAATAAAATACAGCACATCTGACCTTTGGGCATGTGTGAAGTTAAGGTTAATTAGACTAGTTGGACATTTTTAATAATGTAATATTAAACGATTTATACTGAATGAGAAAAGACATACTGTATCCACAAATGTCTGAGAGAAGCCCCAGAAAGCAGAAAAAAAATGTTTATTTACTATAACAGTGGAGGGCAAAATAACTTGTTACTGTCTCTGTGTCTTTTAGAGAACAAATATTGTACATGGGCCTGACCAGCACACTTACTGTGTGACAGAAAAGGATAGTTCTGGTCAATGAATTCTCATTTTTCAGCCAGATAATGGCCAACCTTGCTGCTTTAGCCTGCTTTCAGGAGAAGAGAGTGCTGGGCCAGGCTCCTGCTGTATTCCTCATTCTTGACACTTTCTTAGCAAGCCTGTTCGTTTCTTTCTGTCAGATGTTGCAGTGAAATCCACAACCCCAATAATACTGGGAAGACATATTGCTCTGAGCCCAATGCTTTAGCGCCCGGTCTTTATAAATGACAAAATTGCAATCACACTTCAGTGTAAATATGACCCCTTAATCAAATGTGCACATAATGTGGATAAACAAGTTACAAACATAAATAAAATGCAAAACTTTTTATAAGTGCCAAGTGAGTCAATTGCTTGTTTGAGGAAGGAAGCTCATTGCTTTGGACCATAGTGACTAAAGGCTGACCAGCCATCTTCAGATGTTAGTGGTATAGCCAGACCAAGATTCACATATATTCTTTGTACAATCTATCTGGAGTATGTGTAGTAATCCCATTGCTAAGTTGTGTAGAAGCAAAACCATGAGGACATTTAAAAATTAAAGGATCTTAATATTAATTCTGTAAAACAAAATGTAGCCAGTGAAGGGATTTAAATTCAATTCCTTCTCATTTTAGTTGGAGGCAGCATTCTGAAAGCTGTTTGTAAACTCTTTGTAAGTGTTTGATGCAGGTAAACCTGCCAAAACACTATTGCAATTGATAAACCTCTTGATATAACAAATGTGGGAATAAGTTTCTCACTACCAGCAGACGCGAGAATATAAAGCACCTTGGAGATGTTGCTGAAGTGATAATATGCTGTTGTAGAAACATTGCTCACATGTTTTTATTTAACCCAAGATCGCTGTCAGATCTGTTTCCTAAATTCTTGATGTGATTATTGGCCCACAGAGATAAGGAGTTTAGACGGCATGATTTAATTTTTTGTGTGCCTGTCATTTTTGATAACAGGTTTTTCTGTTATATATTGATTTAACAGAAGGTTTGAAATATGCACAAATTTATGTTTTCGATGCAGTCTAAGAAAGTAATATGAGTGGATATAAGTTACATACCATCTGCATACTGATTAAAGAAGATGCTATATCAATTAATTGCACCAGTTAATGGAAGAATATATAGGTTAAATAAGAAATAACCCAGGATTGAGCCTTGGGGACTTAACAAGATAATGCATGATATCTGGAGGTATGTGTACAAAATATCCCATGCAGCTTAAATAGAATTCAGTCTAAGCCTGGACCTGGTATAGTAATCAAAACACTTACTACATTGAATATTTAAATAGCTACATATTCATAAATTCCTAACTTGCAATTCAATTTTAATTTTAGAAAACAAAAAGAATCTATGAGTTCCTGTGTTTAGTTCGCAATAGTTTTTACTGTAGTTTTTCTTGCAGACCTCAATGCATCAATAAGCGTCAAAGTTATTTTTACTGTACAAAAAAAATGTATTCTGAATCTCAGTAGTATCACAGCATTTCCAACTTGTGAAAAAGAAAAACAAATCACACAAAATATCACTGTAAAAATGTTTTTCTTTTCACAACATATCTTGTCCTTGTGATAAGCACTTGTCCTTGTAAAAATTCAGTGTTAAACGAATGGAGGAGTGTTGTTTCGTTTGTAGACCAAAACATGTTTGATCCGTCTCTGCCAGAACATCTGAAACTAAATTATAGTGAAGAGCAAAAAGTAAGTAATTACACTCTGGTTTAATTATACAAACACATTTCCCTCCACCACGAGGAATAGCTGTCTGATTTTACATTAAGGCACTTGTAAGACCTTAAGTTGTAAACATCTGTAAAATCGACTCCTTTATAGATGTTGTGAAAGCTTGTCCACTGCTAATGAGAAAGATTTCTATTTGTGTACCTTGCACATGGCTTCTTATTAGCCTGATCTATTTCCAAAAGATAACTTGTTTTTATATATTCAACCTCACTATACCACACTTTATATATTCATCCTCATTTTATAAAAGACAGCATTTTACATCCATATACGCTGTTTTTTGTGACATCCATATATGCTGTTTTTTTAGCCACTACGTTTCTTGTAGGGGAATGATTGCAATGCTAAAGTTGAACCTGTCTGTCATTTCAGAGAGTGAAAACGTGATTGTTTAATCAGCTCTCATTTGTACAATACGCTCTGAATGGGCCCTTTGGCCAAGATTATTGCAAATGCATTTAACTTTCTGACACCAATAATGAGGCCTTCTGAGAAATGTGAAGAGTTGGGAGAACATATGTTGGGTAATTCCAGCAGTGAATGTCGTCAGGAACAGAACATGCAGTCCTTGACATAATACAGGTCTCTGAAGGGGGTCATTTAAAGCCCTGGAGCAGTGAGCAGAATGCAATTAAATAACTTTTTCAAGTGATCATATCTCCCAGCTGGAGAAGACGTAGCGTTGATTGTTCTCTGCGTTTCACAGCATGTGTGACATGTTCACTTTGCATTCATTCCTATTAGTCTTACAGTAATTTATAAAGTTTTTAAATATATATAGTTTAAGGTAAAGCGGCCTCATGTTCTGTACATATTACTGAACAAAGCACATATAACAAACTAAAAAGCATTAACACTTTAGAATAACTTAGCCTGGAAGTCATACTTAGTTCTCTGCAAGTCTCCGGAAATATATAGTGACAGTCATTAACAATTTATCAAGATTAACCACAAAGCTACATGTAAAGGTAGATGTATATATTCATATTTTACAAATAAATGGAATTTGAGTCTAAGGTGATACAGGAGAAAGTGAATATAATACAGGGAATTCTTGAACACCGCAGGAAGTAAAAAAAAGAAGTAAAAAAAAATTGGATGTTTAAATCAGTGTTAGAAAAAAATCGGATTTTGGTTTTACAGAGTGAGAAGGCAGAAAAAACATTTCCAATTTAACATCTGGCAGACACTTTTATCCAATACAGGTAAAAGTACATCCAAGGTCTTATATGCCTGATCAATTCATTTGTTCTTAGGAATTAAATCCTTAAAAATGTTGTTGCTAATGCCATGTTCTGCTAGTTGAACTACATCCCCTTCATCCTCTACAGCTCTCATTCCGGAAGCACTTCAGTGGGCACTACAGCACATACCCAAATATACATCTTATATGGCAGTTAATATTTTAAGGAGTTAATAGTTTGTCTGTCTGTGGAGGTTCCGCAATTATGCATGACCAGTCAGTGGGGATGATTAAAACTGGTTAAAGAGTTAGAAGACAAGGGAATTAACTAAAAGTCTTTAATTACACTTCATGGACATTAATCATGCCAAGAGATGAGGCTCATTTCCTAGGCATTTTAATCTTCCTCACGGTGTGATGATGAAAGGTCTGAGAACCCTATAGAACCTGAACTGGCAACTGCTCCTGTGTTACCCAGAATTCTTTGCTGCATTCCATGTATTTGTTTAACATTTTACTTCACGGTTTTTCTTTTGTTTAACTGAATGCGTGTTAATCACTAAGAGCACGTGGAAAGAAATTGATTGTCAAATTATTCTGACCTTATCAGAAGGAAACAGTTCTGAATAAGTTCCATGACCTGGACTCATAAATGTTAAAGAAATTATATCTCTGGCAGTTCACACACGTTAGGCAGGAACGGGACGTGCTACTGGGCTGAAAGAATTTATGAATTTGTTTCCCAATGTTCACTAACTCCTAATTGCAGTTGGCAAACATGTATTGGAGACAATTAATATGCCTGTCCCGGTTGCCCACAAAAAATTGCTTCCCTAACAAACTTTGACACTCCGGAATGTTAAGCTTTCTTTGAGGTGCTCCGGTTTTATTAACTCATCTGCAACAAACCTCAGTGGATTAATTCTCTTTCAGGATGACAAAAAGAGCTCCAGATTTTAACCCATCATGGCAAATGCATTTAGGAGACGCATTTAGAAAATGGGACATGCTGAGGCTAAAAAGATGAAATTAGTCACTTAAGCTTGTAAACATCACTCCTTTGATAAGATCATACAGATCATATTGGCCAAAATCATATTTATAGTTTAACTGCTAACTCTGGGCAGCTATACAGTATTAACTGGATGGGTCTTACAAAAAAAACAACTTCTAAGGAAAGAGAGTTTTTTTTTTCTGATTTGCTGTTCCTGGTCCAGCTGCATTTATACTGCGCCTGTCATTTTGAATACAGTAATTTAAATCTCATTGGTGTGCTGGAAGCCTAAATTGAATTCCAAGGTCACATGAACAGAGAAACCCTGTCATCTCCTCTCCTGTTGTCTTTGCTCTCATCCTCACTGACAATTAATGCTTCACTTAAAACCCATCTGCGTGACTTCATGCCAAACAATTATAAGGTTCTTCCATGTTCACAACTGTGCTCAGTGCAAACATAAAGACGGTGTTTTGGGACGTTTGAATTAAAAGGTTTTTGATGCAGTTTTATGATGTGTTAAAGAGACGGTAGCTTCTGACTCTACTTCTGATGACTTTTTTGTGCTTTTCATCTGTTTGACAGAATCAGCTTGCTCTCAGATCATCACAGCTCTCATTTTGCTGCTTAGACCAGACTGGTAGCTCATGATGAGGAACACCTTATAGTTTTGCAAGTTGTATTTCTCAAGCTAGCTGTGTAGGCTTGCAGAAAATGTCTTTTGAGAATAGAACATCAAACTTAGCTTTAGAGCAGTGACTGGGGAATGTACAGGTGAGGTTGTGTGGAAAGCCTTATGGACATGTTTTTGGACAAGTACTAATTTCTAAAAGAAAGCAGGTCCACTCATTTAAAACAATCCATATTCATCAACAATAGAATGAAGGTAGGAATAAATTTATGAGGTTTATTTATTTTGGATGTACATTTTCTCTATGCATATATGTAAGACTTGAATGTTGTTATTGCTGAATGCGATCGAATGTCCCTCTGGTACCTGCAGCACAGAACTTGTACTTTGTGCATAACCCAAACAAAGCCCAAAAAAGGACACCATTGCTTTTCAGTTTTACAGACACCTGTGTTGTCCTGCCTTTCAGGCAGGGTTAATGCTTCCTGTCTGTCCAGCACAGCAGCAGGAGAATATTAGTGCTAATCTCACTGTAATGGCTTTAACCCCTGTAACATCTGTTTGTTTTTGTACAGCACCTGTGTTTGCCAGCAGGTTAAATGTCTTTGTTGGGTAAAACCACTTTATTAATTAACTAAAATACTAAATAATCTAAGTGAAAGCTAAAATATAATTGTGCCTACAGTAGTCCAAATAGTGCAAAATTAAACACAATTAACGTTCATATAAAAGCTTTAGGATATAATCCAGTATATAAATATATAATCCACTTGTGTTTCATCCACATAACTCCAGAACAGTGAACTGATCACACCTTTCAGTTCACCCAACAGTGAAGCTGTCAGAAACATGCACCCTACCTGATGACAGATAAAAATGAACAATTTGCCAAATATAGTGAATGGCTTGCACTGACATCTCGCCGTGCCCTTTAGATTTAGGATGGAAAGGGATTTGTACCAGAAAAATGAATGTGCCAATCTGTTAGGTTTCTGGAACAGAGGCTAAGTTTCCCTCAATCAAACCAAAGTAGGCTCTGATGGACTGTCTGTCAAGTCTGGCCAGGTCTGCTGAAGTGAACTGGTTTGGTCCCTGCGGTTTAGTTGGTAGAGCGTGGTGCTACTGCAATGCCAACATCATTAATTTAAAAGAAAACATCTGCCAAATGCATGAATGTGATTGGCTGGCAGAGGGACGTGCCTTGTACATATTTTGTGGTAATTGTGTGTTGTGTTAATTATGCATTTGCATAACATTTGAATATATATGTGGGCTGCATGCTGTTTAGTGTTATACCAGTCCCCACTACAGTAAGATACAACTAGAAATAAGATTTAGCTTTGTGAGCACAAACTCCTAAAGTCTAAAAGTACCAGTTTAATGTCTTTCAAATACAATTTCACAGTTGATTTGGAGCAAGACGGCAGCTTCAGACAGATGAGTAAATGGTATAGGTGGGAGCCATTTCACCAAGAGAGATTTCCTGAGATTTCTCTCAACCGCATTCCACAAAGGCTAATATTCCAATAACGCTCTCATCCACAATGTCTCAAGTCAACTTCACACTGCTTTAACAGAGGAACTACAGAGTCAACCAACAGTATCAAAGTGAAATTACAATCTCGCCACCATAATCTGTTTAGATGAAGCCACTCTAGTGCTTCACACAATGCATCATAAGATCCCACTGCAAATGGAGATTAGTTGGAGACTTGTGCCTTTACTATAAAGTATGAAAAATGCTAGTTTTTGGACATTTTTCAATATTCTCATGGAGGTTATCAGTACAAAGAGGCATTTTATACAAAAACATTATTTGATTAATTAATAAACTTTATGGTTTAAAGTTATGCTATAGATTATAACCCTTATATAATTATAAATTATTTGCCATTCCTCTAAATTAAAATGTAAGCAAACTTTCAGCAGTACAGTCTATTAGTCACCACAAGCATATTTTCTAAGCATTTGTAGTTTTGGTATTGGTTAAATCTCTGAATCAAGGACAGCAAGCAAAATTTGTTACTATTATTTTTATTAAGGCTGGATAGGCAGATGAACAAAATGTTGCCTGTCATTTTGTTGTTCAGGTGTGTGCAGGTGTTTACCTTGTAGGCACATTATAAAATAAAATGTTGGTACTATGCTTTGGCTTTTCAGTGTTGTTGAGCAATGTTTGCCACAAACACAAAATAAAGCAAAAGTCATTTGAAATGCTAAGCCTAAATTTTGCCAAGTTCTTTATCAATGTGTCTGACAAAAGCACTTTGATGGATGTTTTCATATCCCATGAGATAACTGGACTCCATATATTTTAATTATTTACCAAAATTCCAATAATTTGGGCACAGTGGTTACTCAGAGTGCCAATTGATTCATTTTGAAAATATGGGCTTGTGTGTATGGCATTTGAGGAAGTAGTTCTCTGCCAATTCATTGTCTTTCTTGTTTGTCATTATCTGCAGCACGGGAGCAAGGCATTTTGGATGACCACAATGGGAAGTTAGCAATTAGTGAAGGATCCAAAAGACCTGTGCTGAGACCCAGGACCGCTCCTTGGGACCATATGCTTTCCAGCCTACCAAAGAAATACATCTGTCTGCTACAGCATCAGGAACAAACCAGTTGTGCCAAACTGCTCTAAATGTCCAGAGGCAGAGGAGATCCAGCAAGACCATATGGCACAACCAGATAGACCTGCTTATAATATCCATGAACTGTGGTAAACACTGCATTCAATTTCTCATTTCCTGATTCCATTGAACTCTTATGAACTTATGTACAAATCCAAAACATTTAAAACCTGAAGGCACAATACTTTGCTCTATTAATGTTTAATTTATCTTGAATTCTTATGTACAAATGTTATTTTCGTAAATAAAATAACTGGTTTATACCTTTACCGTACTGTATAATATTGTTTGGTAAATTTTACAGGACATCCGTGCTTTTATGTTTTCAATTATAAAGAAACCTTTAGCAAGAAATGTTCTAGAAAATGGAGGCAAAAATGTCAAAGTAACAAAACAAGCAACATTGTGTTTGTGTACTTTCAACAGCATTCTGTATAATTATCTATAAAGTTATCAAGACCGCAGTTTTAGTGCTTCTCTTTTAAACACATGAAGCCCAGTTTCCTCGTGTGCTTGCGGGTTCTTTGAAACTCTGCATTTCTGTGCACATTCCCTTGTTTCCATTGCTGAACTGAAGGCTTAAAAATAATTACCAGAAACCCAGTGAGAACATGAAGAATAGGCTATAAGGTAATTGTCTCGGGCTCACTATTGCGTAGCCGATGAAGACAGCCAACTAATTGCTGAATAATCACAGAAAGGTGGTCCCATGTGGCCGAGAAAGTGAAGCGAGAGAGAATTAAAAACGAGGTTAGGAAACATTCATTGAAAAAATGTTATTCAGAGGCATGAGTTTGTGCTGCTTTCTAGGAGTAAAATGTAATAGATGGATACATGCAACATAGATTGTCTTTTAGCCTTAATGTTCTATTAAGATTTACGTTTGGGGTCTTATTGACCTATAACAGTAATTTCAAAATGAACCTGTTATTGCAAATTATTTTAATATGGCTCTCTGACCTAATAACCCCATAGGCAAATTAAAACCCAAGTAAATTTACTATTACATTAGTTTCATCACAAAGTATAGAAGCATTGCCTTTGATGAGATCATGTATCTCCAGAAAAAAGTTTAAAACAAACCCAAATATACAAATGACATTAGTCTACTTTAACAGTGTCCACACCATTAAGAAAATCTATGCATATTAAAATTAATTGCCTGTATTCATGTTTTGTACCTGGGGTCTCTAAGATGCCAAACAGAAGTAATGAAACATTTTCATGGAGGACAGTTTAAGCAAGTAATGAGGCCATTTCGGTTTATAATTAGTTCTCATAAGATCAGGTATGTTAACCTGATACTTCAAATGTTAACTGCTTTATGTTTTTGAGCGATTAAAAGGACCTTAGGGTCCCGTAGACCACGAACAGAACATGAAGGCTGTAGCTCGGCACCTTTGCAGCTGCCAGTAATTGGTGGTACCAATTAGAAACTGTCATCTGTGTGTGATGTATGATGTATGACCTCCACCCGAACAGCCGAATCCTTTGCAATCTTCAAAAAGACATAGATCTGCTGGAAAACGTTTAACTCTTTGTCTTGTTGCACTTACTATAAATATTGTAACAACAAAAACAGCCGTGTGCTATGTGTTTTTTTCTCAATTAAAATAAGCCAATAATGAGAAAACAGAAAATGTAAAAAATGTTTACTGGTTATGCTTCAGTAATTGTTCACAAAATAAATGTTTGTTTTAAATATAAAAAATGCTCAGAAAAAAAAGTCATGGTAGCCATTCACACAGACTTTTCTCATAATAACACTATTCTCATAACAGTATGAAAGCATTATCCTTCAAAGGTTATGAAATTTGCCATGGGCCCTTTTCAACCTAAAAACCCCACAAGGGGAATTTATTATAGGTGGAGGATGCTGTACAGCAGGGATTCTTAACCTTTTTCCTCCGCTGAATCTCTTTACATAAGGACCTCTTGAGATTGTAAGTATGAATTTAACATCTTTGCAAAAATCACTTTTTGGATAAAAAAAATACAACTTAAAAAAAATTAGATGACTTCTTTAAACTCAATATTTGCGTTTGACACTGTAAACACAGTGTTTGTTGTATTTTTGCTGCTTTTTTACCTCACAACGTTTAATGCAGCGCATGCAGTAGGAGACGAAATTCGAAACGCTGAATCATGCACTTAAATGTCAATTTTTAGATTCATGCTATTTGTCTTCACAACGGCAAAACATTTCATTTACTCAAACACAGAGAGTGGACTACAGATACATCTGACACATCAGGGCAGGCTAGAGTTGACATCTTAAATACAGCTTTTATGTGGCATTGAATCTGTACACAGAACTTGAGTGACACAAAGTTCCTTTAACCCAGCAGTGCACAGATTCAGAATCAGAAAACTAAAGCTTCAATCATTAACCCATTTGGGTTTAGGGACACCTGGGTGGTTAAACCGTTTTATAGAATCGCTTACATTCTACAAGAACAGCAACCTATCAACACATTATAAATGCTTTACAGAAACTGTTCAGCTCCTTCTGACGTTTGCTAGTTTATGTCATAAATAGAGTCAGCTGGTGAAATACATCACCTTGTCACCGAATGCAACACCCCAACAGACAGCTAAATGAAGGCAGAGTCTGTTTAGTCATTTGTCAGCGTTACAGTAGTAGCCGTTACATTCTGCCCTGTCTGAGGTTGGGGAGAGGTAATAAAAAAGGTTGCTGAAGTTCCCTTCTCCAGTCCCAGTGCTTCAGGAACTACAATAAATTTTAAAGTCAAACTGGAAATGATTAAATGCAAGAGTTTAATGAAAAACTTGGGAGCCAACTAAACTGCAGGTTGGGGAAAGACCAAAATAATTAGCAGACAAAAGTCACTGCAATCTAAGATCGGGAAAATCTAATTACTGGAAGAGAAATAATAAACAGACGCTCTCTCCCACTACCCCCAACCAAAAGATGATGTGAAACCAAGTGTTCAGACTCTTTGAACATGGGGGTGTGGGACTTATGTTTCCATTAATCACTGTACAAATATCAGGGGGATGGGTAGCTGGCGTTGTACTTGGAAGATTTGATTATTGCTCCCAGACCCATCCCCTCTTCTCTACTCTACACCAATGTGTAAGCAAAAACATCACCCACACTCCCCATAGCATCCTTCAAAAACAACTATATTCTTCTTATAAGTCTTTAACTTAATTTGGAGGGCATGACACCCATTGCATTTGGTGTCTGTTGGGCATTTGTACTGTGCCTCATGTTCACACTGACCAATCAGGACAGAGCTGTCATTACTGATGATTATTAATGACACCTGGTGTTAATTAGCCAGACCTGAGTGGGAGGGGTTACAACACAACAGAATACAGGATCTGCACATATGCAGATACCACAACAACACATGGCTGGATGTAACCAAATAAACTGAATGCAACATAAAATAGCATATAATCACTGACAAACATTTTTTAAACAGATGATTTTTCTCCTCATTTCATTGTTCTACCTGTCATACAGAATATACCATTGTGCACTTTTCCTCCTGTTCTACCTTCAAAATAAAAGAAAAAAAAAAATCTTTTACACTTCACCATCATCCTCTCTGTACAGATGAGGGGATGTCCCCTGCCAGGCTTGTCTCCTCTGATCAGAAAGCATGGAGATGTTCGTCCTTCACTTTGATGGACTCCGACAGATCAGCGCTGACATCCGTGTGTTGCACTATGAGCAGTGATCCAGAATCTGGCATGACGATGATGTGAATAATGGCAATGCTTTTGAAATGTTCTAAAACAGCAGCATTTCTGGAACACTTTCAGACTGCAGGCAACTCTGCAACAAACAGTTCTAGAACCTGACAGTCAGTCAGTCTATATTCACTAACACACACTTTCACTGGCTTGTGAAAGCACCTTTAACAGTTTATTAAACCTAAGATCTCATAATGGTTTTATCTCAATGCACTAAAAGTCTGTTATTGTAGTTTGATGTTTTATGTTATGTTTTTGATTAGATATGAATTTTAGGTGAAATATTTTTAAGAAAGCATCAATATAGTCACCTTATGTGTTGCATAAGCGCTGGGCTTACATTGATGAACGGTTGCGGTAATTAACAAGGACACAGTTTCCTTACACAAATAACCTTAACCACATTTCTGCATGAAAAGCACACAGTTAAGGGATCATTAGTCAGATGGTAAAAGTGTTAAAGTCAGCTGTGGAAATCAAACACAAAGAGCTTTCCAAAGAATGAAGTAAATTAAATGCATAAATTACAGATAAGGTACAAAAGAATATTTATATGCTTGAATAATTTATGTTAAATATGTTTGAGAAGCTTGTAAATTATTCTGCATATTTCAATTCCACTTGCTACCTATGGACACAAAATATTGATTTGAGATTAAATTTTATTAGCTATTATATAATAATTAAAAAATGTTGGGTATCACTTGTAAAGATAGTCCAAATGAGCAGGCTAATATAATATTCTATGAACGTGCTGTGGTTATTAAAAATATTGGCATGACTGACCAATCAGAACTGAGAATTTCAAAGAGATGCGTAAAGACTATTAAATGTATGTTAAGTCAATATGTGGCATCCCAGCATGCAACAGCACATTTTTATCCAAGCAGTAAATAAGCAAGAAGAAGCAAAGCAAAGTGCAGCCACAACAACTGCTTGCCAGAGTTGCCCACTGAAGCAGCAGAGTGGAAGTTCAGTTTCATGGGCATTTATCCTGATCCTCTCACTGACCAATCAGAGAAGAACAAGAAGCAACAGCAGGCTTGTAAAAAAAAACCTCTGAGAAACCAACAACCACTTTGAGGGGACCACAGAGTTCAGTAGCTGAGAATGGATTATGGAGTATGATTTAGCCATATCAAGAGCTCTTCAAAGCTTTTGCCTATAAGAAAGGCCACTGGCCTCTGAGCCTTGAGTCTCTCTAAAAGCATGAGAGAAAAGATTTCAGATTACGCAAAGATACAGCTGTTTTTACCTGTATCAGAGCAATTTGGCAAACCTGACCCTGCTCAACTCCCTGAAAACACCAGTCCAATTACATTACATCTTGTTGGTTGTCACGCTTTCTTCAACTGACAAAGAACTGAAGAAAATACACTCACAGATGTGAAAACTTTGGTTTATGGCAGGCGAATGTGTGAACAGCTGTGGAGGAATTCATTGTTGCTATTCAAAATCTAGCTTGTGCCGAACATTCATGCTGAATATATAATTGCTATGAAACAGCCTTTACACTGCAGTACCTGGTCATGCTGTGGGACTGCTTTTCATGAGCAGTGAATGAGCATTACCTTCAAATTGAAAGCAGAATTTTCAGTTACCAGTATGGCCACTCGTAAGTGGGGTGGGGCTTTTAGGGGTCCAGCCACTCAGAGGCACCTAAGAGAGATGGATCGCCACCCTTAGATGTTTATAGATGTTTTATGTTGTTGCTGTCAGAAAGCTGTTGATGTAAGCATGCCATGCATTTTCCATTTATATTAATGTGAATATAATATATATTAACAGTATATTAAAACAGTGTTTAAAATAAATTAAAATTTCTATTTAATAGGCCTTAACTCTATGTTATATCCTATGCAGTCCTGGTAGCACATCAAAGCAATACTTACCTTTCTGGCTCATTGCACTAGTGGGTTTTCAAGCTGACCTCCACCATCCGACCATCCCCTGTGGAGCTACTTTAGTACTATCCCTGCATGTCCTACAGCCAACCACAGAGACACATTCGCTATGCTGTTACTTGGTTATGGCATAAGCGTGGGTTATTTTTCTAAACATATTTATCATTTTCAGCATATCTCAAATGCATGTATTTATACATTGTGTTGTTTTACCGCTGTCCTTCTAAAACATGTAGGTCTACAATCATCAATGTATTATCTTTTACATCATTAAACTATGGTAATCTAAACCAAGATTAAAATAAACACAAACCAGTTTAGCATTTTTTTATGTTCTACAATGGCCTTTGTTTGCTGTTCAATTTAAAAAAAACATGTTTAGGAAACTGTATTATCTAATTGTCAGCAGGGCCACAGTTGTTCAAAGTCTATATAACACCCAAACACTTGTTCTCTACCCAAATAGTTTTTTACTGTTACTGTAGTATTTATAAAAGCTCAGTTTTAGCTTCCATTTGATTGATTGCTACTGGTTTTGAATGAACAGTTGTTTTTGTTTGTACGTAGAACTAACATGAATCCTGTACCTTAGAATGTTAAATAACACAAAATGTTTTGATTTAATTTAAACAACTTCAATTGGCTGTGCTTAACAGACTGTTATCCATCAATATCAACATCAGCAAATGATGTCTCTCACAAATTGCATTATCTAATAAATATGATGGTTGCATCCAGTATGCATTCCAGTTTATTGTTCCATCTACTTCATGGAACAGCCATCTGCATCAGACATCTGCTGTCTGGGAGAAAAGCTCAGAACTCTGCTATTCCCTCACTTTGCGAAACAGCAGTTTTATAAATTATTTGAATGTTGTGCTGATATACAGTACAACAGCTTGTATGACATTGCTCTTATATAACTTCTTTAATCAAGAAGTTAACATTAAGTAACCCATGTTCAAGACAAAATTTGGCCAGTAAGTACCTATAATTTTTCTCTGCCAGGTTCCAAGGAGGCCAAAACATGAAATTTTGCATGTCGCTAAGCAACACACAGACAAACAACTGGTCTGGAATGGAATAGAGTACATATGTAAGTGGAGTGGAGCAAATGTTCCACTCCAGATTTTCTTATTTTTCACTTCCTGCTTACTGGTGTAAAGAAAAAAAACATTCAGAGTGATCACAGAGCAAGAAAAATCACTAAGAGTCTTTATGCTCCCAGTCGTTATGATAAAAGTGTGGGTAATTTCTGTGTAGTTGCTTCTTTTGGACTATCATTATTTAGTTATATGAGGGATGTTATGAAAGCTTTGTTAAAAGGGCTGTTAAAAGACCCATTTATGTTGCAAAACAGAGAGTGAGTAAGGGTAATCTTCTCTAGGTTTGGTTACTTATTTTCACATTAGTGAAGTGCTCATGATGTAGGCCAAATACAATCTATGTAGTCTATAAATGACCAGTTAGTACCTACATAACCTGCTCTGAGCTTTAGGCACAATCACACAGCTATATTGTTATGTGAATAACAGCAAATACAGGATGCTCACAGGTCAACAATAATACTTGAAGGACAAAGTAAAAGGAGTCTTTTAGCAATACACATTTAAACTCAGATGTGATCAATAGTCTAATTTAAAAGAGCTACTGATTACAGAAATAGAGCAGCACATACTGTAGCATCTAAGCCCTCTTTAAACACTGAAAATCTGTGTTAATCAAGCTATTGGCTAAGTTAATTGCTACGTTGGACTGGTGTTCCCTGCAGTGCTAATAATTTAGGTATATCTATTTAAGTGACAACTACTAAGATAGAGATCAAATTTCAAACCACTAAATGTTTAAAATGCTTTTAATTGTGCCAGCTTGAATTATTAACTGTATTTAAGTAACATTTAGGGCTATAAATATCACAATAGGTTCAGGGTCAAAAGTGTAACAGATCAGCATAAATAAAACATTTGACAGCAACTCAATTTGTCTCTGCACTGTTGCAATAGAAGGAAACTTTAAGATGAGACTTTTACACTTTGGCTTTTGTTATGAAGATATTGTTATAACCTCTACTGCACTGTTATAAGATCATATCAGAAAATGTGTGGGCTGCTGTATTGAATTATTGGACAACATTTGTGCTTCAGTCAATTACCTAGCTCTCCACATTCACCAATGAAATGTGAAAATAATTGTACCCTTTGTAATGTAGCTGGACCAAAACAAAAGTGAGAAGCACACAAAGAAGCCAGGCAATATCTCATGACGGTTAAGATTAAGTCATATCGATCAAACAAAATACAAAACAAAAGTAAAGCAAAAGGGAAAAAGCCAGCTCTATGTATTATTACTGCTGAATGTTGACATTAAAAAAACTGAATACAGTCAAACACAAAATGTTTTGTCCTGCTAATTCTTTATGCTTGCTAATAATTGATCCACTTAGATTAAATTAAATATAGATCAGATGATTTTGTAATTAGCAAAAATGTGAAGCCATTTAAGGTAAACGTTTTCTATATGGGGCAGTTGTGGCCTACTGGTTAGTGAGTCTGGCTTGTAATCAGTAGGTTGCTGGTTCGATTCCAGCGCCGGCAGGTAGCAACTAAAGTGCCCTTGAGCAAGGCACCTAACCCCCGATTGCTCCCCGGGCGCTGCAGTGATAGCGATCAAGCCAATATAAATAAAAAATATTGATCACTAGGGGCATTTAGGAGGATTTTGCAATATGTAATGACATCACAAATGAGGTAATCATCATGTCACAATTGATTACAGTATTAGATGATGCAGTAAATCATAGAGAGGTTATACAATGAAGTTAGCAAGTAGCTTTTGTATTATTAGTTATCGAAAATCAACAAGATGAACAAGAAAATGCTGATCCAACTGGACAACTCATGTATGCTCACAACAGGTTCTCACAACAGGTTCATCTTAGCTCAATGATGAAATTTTATGTGACCTCATCAACCAACTCATCAATGAAGTAATCGATGAGTTCACCAGTGAGGTCTCTGGTGAGGTAATCAATAAAGTCATTGAAAAGATCATCAATACCTTCTTAATATGTTCAAAGTACAGGTGACCTTACAGAAGGAAATAATGGCACAGCAAATATATTCTACATTTAGTTCTTATTCTCATATGCATTTTGCAGGACAAGGTAGATAAGTACAAATATTTTGAAGGAAAAATGCTCCACTTGCTACAAGTAATAACATTATGAGAAGTACTGCATAAACCCTACCTGAGCAAAGAGGGGATTGGAGGATTTAACCTTTTATTAATGTGACCTTTCCTATGTGTTTTATAATCACATCCCTTTTTGTGGCTTTTGAAAAGAAACAATTTCACAATGATTGTCATCATCAATGACAATCAATGGCTGAAAGAAAAATTAAAGCATTTTTATTTCATTTTACTAATTTAACTAGGTGCTAAAAGCACATTATGCATATTTAAATAGGGCAACACAAAAAACATTTGAATATTATGTAATTATGTAACAGTCTGTAGCAAATGTTAATTATCTGAAATGGCCATGAGTGTTTCAACTTTAAATTCTGTAATTATGTGTCATTTAGGTATTAAAAGCATTACTAATGTGTGTTTTAGAGGCATATACATTCATATACAGTAATTCCTTTTAAAGGCTTTTATTTTATGTTGTGTCCTTTGTTTCTACAATATCTATGGTTCCAACATTCATATTAACATCATGTGTGTGTGTCTGTGTGTGTGTGTGTGTGTGTGTATATTTCTATACCATGTTTTTTTTTTTTTCATTTTTTCACCATGTCCAGCTACAGAAAAGAATAAGCACAATTGTTGACATAAATACCTATTTGTATCCTTCAGTAAAGAATTTTTGTAGTTGTAAATACATTCCATTAATTTAATTATAAAAATACAAAAAAATACAAAAAGTAAAATAAAATGAGTCATGCCTGATTGTGAATGTACTACAGTATTGAAATCAGTGTTGAAAATAATGAAATTACGTGTTTAAAATTATTATCATTGGCTAAATGTACATCATTCGTGTGAAGCAGCTCAGGGATAAATGCTAGGTTGTGAGTGTTGGGTACACAATCCAACCAGCTTTATCCCACTATAGCAAATAACAAAGAGTAAGGCACTCAGCCATGACAATAGGTTAATTAAAAGTTGTTTTAATTAACCTTACTCAAGGGTCAGGGTTAGAATTCCACGCAATGACCCATTTGTCTAACATGTATAACATTTCAGCATTCTATAAATGTCACCACATCATTACAGTCAGATTAAAGGAAAGCAGAAAGAAGAGGAAGAAAGATTAAAAAATAAGAGAAATCTGCTCCTTTAGGATGCAATTATCCTGGAAAAGCTAATAATATGTCTCAAAGGCATAAACCCATAGTTATCTATCCATGAGTGGAGCTCTCTCACTTTGTCACCTAAAAACTGCAGCTATACTGTTCTGTAGCTAATTCAAAGCAATATTCTGGAACGAACACTTGTATAAATAATGGATTTTTATCCATTATTTGACACATATTTATGTTATTTGAATCACTGCATCAAATAGAGTGAGGAATTGTTTACCGTGTCACAATGTGGAGTATTAAGAGAGAAACATTGTAAATTCTCACAAAACCCAGCAAAAATAGGGCAGCTGCATCAAAGGTTACTATATTAAGAAAAAGGGTGACACATCTGAACTTTTACCCCAGTATCTCTGAAAATAACCAGACCACTTGTCCTA
>JAZGTK010004897.1:0-23437 GCA_036877625.1 Ambastaia sidthimunki
TGTTTTGTGTAATATTTTCATTTCTGTGTGGAATATAAAATAATGTAAGCATCCAAAATAAAACTAGGATGTCTAAAAAAGCTGTGTTAATTTTTTTTTTGCTCTGGTTAAAAGCACTTTTGAAATACTTTTAAAACAATGACTATTTTGTAGGGGGGCTAATAATTTTGTCCTCAACTGTATTACTTTAATCTCTCTGTATTGTTAAAATTGATATTAAAATCCATATATCCAAAAATACACAGGCTTTCAATAGGGTGTCCTAATTTGTTCACATGACTGTATATATATATATATTTTTTTTCTTTCTACTAATGTACTTGTTAATTTTGACCGCAATGAGTTGCAGGAGTCTGCAGTGTTGCATAGCTTTTTTTTGTGGCATGTGGCGTTCAATATATTTTCTCTGCAAATAGCACAGGGTAAAATCCGTTCTCTGTATAAACGCAGCCTGCAGCACAAGATTGAATATTTGGAACTAAAAAAACAAAAACTGAGGGGAGACTTTGAGATCCAACAGCTGCTAAAGAAGAAAATGGCACTAGAAATAGAGTTGCTGCAAAAGGAACTTCAGGGTAAGTATTAAAACATTTTGCACAGCACTTTTGACGTTGTATAACAATGTCAATGTCTCTTTGCAGGCAAGAGATGACCTATTTTATTCCCCCTCCCCCCTCTCAAAAAACAACTAATAAAAGTCATGGTATCCACATTTGCTCTGTCTTTTTTATTTCTCTCAAAAATGGTGCTCCACAACCCCGTCCCGTGCAGCTCTGCCACTAGGTTGATCCAAGTGCACTGGCTAGAGGTCATCATTAGGCTGCACTTCCACCACAGGGGTCCTCTCCTTTCTAATGGTGGCAATATTGTGTAATATAGCATATGCGACAATAATGTCACAGGCCCTGTCAGGTGCAACCCTCAGACTTTTCAGACACTGAAAATCTTCCCTTTAGTTGACCAAAGGTCATTTCAATGTGTGCTCTTGTCCTGGCTAGGCCTGCATTGTAACGGGTTTGTGGTCCAGGGTTGGGTTCAGGGAATGGGGTCATAAAATACTGCCTACAGGCATAGCCCCTGTCTCCAACCAGGATCCCGTCGTAATCACTTGTATAATGGTAAAATGCAGTTGTGTTAGGACCATAATCAGTGTGTAATACAGTGAGCTTGACATTAATATTTCCTTACCACGTTCAAATAATGTGAATAAATGTGACTCTCTGAAAATTCTGGAGTTATGCACAAATCCTGGCCATTTGGCTTCCACATTTGTAATATGACACATAGAGTCACACACCATCTAAGACATTGTAGTCAATCAACTGCATACTTATGGAATGCATTGTGTATATTACCTATATAAAATATTAAGAATTGTTATAGTAACTCACCTGCACATTTATACTGTGAACCCCCTTTCGGTTCACAAAATCCCCATCAATGGGGCCTTGATACAAATGTGTGTGCAGTCTATGGCACCCATCACATTAGGGAAGCCTGGGGGACAATCAATTCATATTTACTAGCATAGTAATATTCACACGATCTTCATTAACAAGTAAAATGTACCTGCAATGGCAAAAAAAGACCACAAAAAACCCTAAAAACTGCTTGAGCGCCAGGTAAATTTTGCCAATGGCACGACAGACAGCACTTTTGGTTAAAGTCTCAGCGTCCCCAATAGTGTACAGGAAAGTGCCACACGCAAAGTGTCACGAACTACATTACCCAGAACCCCACGCTGGGACCACGCCCGCCACAGGTGGTGGCGATTAGTCTCATTAGAGACTAAATATAAGCTCACCAGTTCTGCTGCTCTGGGCGAAGTCTCGTTTTGCCCTGGCTAACGTTTCTGAGCATTCTCTCCTGTGGTTTCTGGTTTATGTTTTGGACTGCCTTCTTGTTTTTGATTGTTTGCTGCCTGCCCCTTTGGACTACGCGTTGTTATTGGATTACCCTTGTTGTTTGCCGCCTGCCCTGACCTTTCTGCCTGGAACTGTTCACGTTTTGGATTACCTGTGTTGCCCCTGTTTGCTGTTTTTGACCTCTGCCTGTTTGTTTACTCCTTTGCCAATAAAATGCTGCATTTGGATCTCCCCGTGTGTGAGCATTCGTTACACAAAGAATCTTAATGCGATGCACACAGTTTGTGCTGCTGTTAAAGCCCGACTCCAACTAGTCGAACTTTTAATGTGAGGTTCAATCAATAATGTAAATAAGACCCTCACATGAAAAATGATATCTTTCAAAAAGGATACAATCGCTCTGTGCTAACGGATCCTGTCTGTCGCAAAACGCGATGAATTCTGGTTGCTTCCGTAAAAAAGGGCAAGACATGTCTGCAAGTGCAACAGATTTACCGTATCGCCTCCACTTATAAAGCCGTGATCTAATCCTGTTTACATGAAATAAACCTGCTCCCAAGCAGGTTCAAGCTAACGGACCTGTTGCTATGACAGCAAGTCCGGGATGAGCTTTGAAGAACCAAACAATCCAAGATCAGCCGAAATCGTCAACAATCAAATCCAGCTAACTGAGTTAGCGACGCACGAAGAACGGAGCCCTGTTCAGAAGGTACTGGCTATAAGCAGCATATATTGCATTAAATTACTTTTTCAGTTTCTTTGCAACAAGAAACAAGACAACACACTAAAAAATACACAAACACAAGATGGCAAAAGGTACTGAGTAAACAGGGATAGTGAAGGCAAAGCAGAGCGTAAACAGTAAACAGGCAATGGTCGGGGCAGGCAGCAGACAAGAGAGATTGATGATACCTGTCATGATTGATGACATAATATGAGGTATCATATTAAGCAAGATATGCTGTTCCAGTTTACATGGAGATGCCACTTAGAAAGAAGATAAAATTTAACAAAAATAAAAAAAAAATTATTTAACAAAACTTACAATTAGTGTAAATAATTTTATTGTAAAAAAAATTAACAATTTACAAAAGTCTGTCAAGCTAAATTTCAGCATTCTCCCAGTATGCAAGCCAACAAGGTGACAGTGGAAAGGAACAAAACTTTTAATGATGTAGAGAAAAAAACGTAGGAGAAACCAGGCTCAACGGGGAGGGCCAGTTCTCCTCTGGCATGTTGAAGGTGCAATCCGTAATTTTTGGGTTAAAAATGGAGAGCATAGCATAGAAAACAAAGTTAAGTAATACCACCCATGACATATATAATAACTCAATTATTATAGAAGCCACCAGAGGTGTTCAAACAGCCATCTTGGTATGCCCAGCAGAAAGAGGACATCATTAACTGGCAGTCAAAATCATGACCTAAAATCACCCGTAATTATGTAATGATGCGAACCATTAAACATGATGATATCTGGGATTATTAGTAGAAATTTTACAATAGACTACAAGCCAATATTACAACATTGCATCTTGTATTAAAATTCAAGGTTTACCATACATTATCTTGTTGTATAATAACTGCAACAGTATATATAACTACATTAAACTACACTAAAATATGATACTAAAATATACTATAGTGAAGGAGAAAGCATCTCCTTCACTATAGGATCTAACATACATGTTGTTGATTTAGATGATTTAGTTATTTATGACATTTCAACCTTATTTATACTAGAGAATGACTGGAGTTATACCATGGCGTTGTGCTGCTGTCCTTTATCTTCTTTAAGTGTAAGGGAGCAACTTTGTCTAAGGTGTTAGAAAAGAGGGAGTTAAAGGGGGGTGCAATGGTATGTCATGCTTTCTGACTTATTAACAATGTTAAATGTGCTGTCTTCTCATGCTTAACATGGTCAGCTTGTCAAAAAACGAGATCAATGTATTACGCAGTATTTCTTTGCTAGACACACTCCCCCAAGGTTCGTACTGGTTTCGGAAAGTTTTTTTTTGGACATAAGAAATTGTTACGTAACAATTTCTGGGGTCCCTGATTGGATAATTCTCCCGGCAAAGGAACGCCTACGCGTAACCCAGCAAGAGAAAAAGCTTGCCCATACATAAGCGAATGTCCACGCGCGAACCATAACCGTGTTTCACTTATGTAGGAGTTGTGGCCAGTGCTGCTGTCAAGGGGTTTGTATTATACCAAGAATCAGCAATGGCGCAAAGGAAGCGTGTTTTTTACTGTGAGGGAAAGAAATCGTTGTTTAGCTAAGAACCCGCCGGTAAGACAACAGTGGATGCAGTTTGTTTTTCCGGGACAGCAACATAGTTGCAAAAACGTGAATGTTTGTTACCGGCATTTTACTGACGATTGTTTTTCAAACAAGTCTCAGTTCGATAGTGGATTTGCCTACCGTTTACAAATCAAAGGTGGAGCGGTAATAAAATATTCTGTTCATGAGCCGGAACCTCAGGCGGTAAGTAAATAATTGTCAGATAAGTGTCTGTTTTTGTTCAATCGGCAGCTAAGTGCATGTAATTTAAATATGTATGGCTGGATAAGAGTGTAAGTAAGCAAAGCAAAGGCTGCGGGAGGTAACTTTTAGCTCCGCCCCCTCGTATCTCTTGTCATTCGCCCATGACACACCCTCAGCACATCGTCTTTTTTCGAAAACACAAAGTATGCAGTACTACTCTATAGGTATTTAAGATTCATATGAGATTGGCAGAGCTGCGCGTGTTAGGGCCACTTTAATGTTTTCAGTTGCACTATCAAGGTTTGTTAGTTTATCTGTTATGCTAAAGAACTGAGACAGTTCAGGTAGATTGTTCGACAGTACAATTACGACAATGAGAGGGTCCTAACAAGCATGATGCTAACATTTTAGCATAATGCTAGCATGTTTTAGCATCAGTTAGTGTACAAAATTCCTAGCACGTGTGCAAGTCTAACCTGTCAAACTTGTCTGATGCATGCAAAAACACTTCAGTTCAGACTGCGAAGAAGAACACCTGACGCCAGCAGCATACTGGGGGCCAGTCCCACCAAGGGGGGGCCCTGTGTACACCATCATCTCATGTCAAACCTCTCTCAGAGAGACCTCTCTATTTTTTCGCCAACTAAGGTGTTTCCGGGGGTTACAAGCACCTGATGGTTCATCTGTCCAGGCTTCACTTGCCAGTCCACTGTTTCAGGAGACTGGACAGATAGACAAGATGGTACCTCTCTCATACTTCCTGGCAGCTTGGAAGCTTCTGCCAAGTTTGTCCCCATAGCTGTTAAGAACAGTAGAGAGAGGGTACAGAATTCAATTTGCCTCCTGTCCTCCTTGTTTAAACAGCATTTTACAGACTGTGGTGGTAGGAGAGCAGCATTTAATGTTGGCCCGGGAACTAGAGACTCTCTTGGTAAAAGGGGCTATAGAACGTATTCCCCCTCACTTGAGAGATCTGGGCTTTTACAGTTGATATTTTATAGTTCCAATGGGGGGCTGCGTACTATTTTGGATCTACAACACTTGAATTGGTCTCTAAGGAGACACAGGTTTAAGATGTTGAAGCTCAAACAGATTGTGTGTGAATTCCAGCCCGCGTACTGGTTTGTCACGATAGATCTGAGGGATGCATACTTTCACATCAAGATTCTGCCAAAACACAGGAAGTTTCTCAGGTTCATTTTTGGGGGCGAATCCTACCAATATTAAGTGCTTCCTTTTGGCCTAGCTTTATTGCCCCACACCTTCACAGAGTGCATGGATGCACCCTGGCTCTGTTAAGACTCCAGGGCACTGACTTACTAAACTACACAGAGGACTTGTTGGTCAGGGCCAGCTCTCAGGAATTAGCTACACAGCATTAAAATATCGGGTTAGCGAGTTCAGAGAACCACTTTTCCCAGGGGTAATTTAGGGGTAATGCTGTGGGCAGCATTCGGATAGGCCGATATCTGACAGTCCTCCAGATTCAGAGGTTATTAGGACTCATGCCGGCAGCAGGCAATATAATTCCATTGGATTGGGCTGCATGTGAGACCTTTTCAGTTCTGACTAAAGATAAATGGCTTCCATCCCAAAAACCACTTACTAACGGTGGTAAGGGTTTCGACCTTTCCCACTCCCAAGTTGTAGCAGAATTCTTTTGACACATACTTCTCTCATGGGCTGGGGTGTGGTTCTCTATTGCTGCCCAGTCCATGGTCAGTAGGAGGACATTCATCTCTCCTGGCAAGTAAACTGCCTGGAAATGAGGGCAGTGTTTCTGGCTCCAAAGCACTTCTTCCAACACCTCAGGGGTCAACACGTCCTAGTCTGTACTGATTTCCCCTGATAGCCTTGCTCCTGGGAGTCCTAGCCTGCTTCTAGTAGCAGTGAGTTTTTCTTCCCCGTAGCGTCAAGCATAATGCAGCATCGAAAGGGACTGTCTCAGGTTAAGTATGTAAACCAGCAATATAATATATTTCAGAGTGTGTTAATGTGTAATTGGGTTTATTATACCATATAAAACATTTCTATGATAATACACATAGAAAGACTGTAATACTCACAAACTTGACGAATCAACAGCTAATATAGAAAACAGAGTATATAAATATGTGGTTTTCATTATCTGTCATAGAAAATTGTTTAATCCTTAATTGTATATGAGTGCATCGGAGTGTTGAACTTATACGCAAATGTAACCTGACACCGCCAGCCACCTGCAGCAGTGGGAAACTTGCTCATTCTAATATTGTTGTATTCAGGGCACAAAACATCCCACAATTAGCATGACGCTAGCACGCTTGGCCATGATGCTAGCACATTTTAGTATGATGCTAACATATGATAGTATGATGTTAACATGTTTTAACATGAATCTAGGATTAATTATCATGATGCTAGCATGTTTTAGCATGATGCTAACATTATCTGGGACAATGACCAGTCCTGAACTGAAGCAATTATGCTCTTTTCAACTAATTTATTTAAATGTGTTCCAATGTGAAGAATATTATTTTGTAACAATAATATGCACAGCAAAACACATCTGTGGGACATTACATGCACTGTTAAGTTACTTTAGTTCTTCATTCAGAGAAAGTTTTTCTTTTTGTGCATCTTTCATTGGAATGAAGAATTACAGACTCTACATTTACATTAGCATTACAGCAATTCTTTGCTTCTCTCTGATTCCTCAGTTTATTTTAAATAATGCATTCTTCATACTCTGTTCTTTCCACTTTCTCCGGAATACTCTCCTGTAGCTCAACTGGTAGAGCAATACGTTAGCAGTGTAAAAAGTTATGGGATTGATGCCCAAAAAACACACATACTGATCAATTGTATAGCTTGTTTGTTTCTGCTTAGTACTAATCAACAAACATGGTATTAATAAAGTTATTTGTACATACATTATATTTGTACATTGGTGTTCTATATAAATATTATTGTATTTTAACAATATATATTATCTGCAGTATTTTATACGTACATTTTGTACACTTGATTTCAAACATATGCTCCATTTTCGCTTTGTTAATGAACATCTCCTGCTCAGTGTTTCATATATCAAGTTCTTTACTGCCATATACAGAAATTCTGGTTTGACAAATGTCGAGTGTTTATATGTATTGTGATGGGACGTTAACAATTTGGAGGCGATATTTGTGTGTCCATACTGGAAAATCACATAGCCGCAGTTTCGGGACTGAGACTGTATTGCATCATATAATATTATGGGAATTAAAGTTCAAAACGATAACATTTAGCCAGAGACTGTAAATAAAAAACATGCAAAGTGAAATCAAGGGTACATTCTGTGTGTTTCTTTGCGTAGACATTGTCACTGCACAGTTAAATTTTCACTAAAAACGAAAGGTTGCAAGCTTTTAAGACACAAGCAATGTGGCTTTTACCATTTTTACCATTAACACACACACAGAGAGAGAGAGAGAGACAGAGAGAGAGAGAGAGAGAGAGAGAGAGAGAGATTTACAACTAAAGCAATAGAAAGATAAAATGCCTACTGTGTTCAAAACTGGTCAGTTTTTCAGAATCATAATGCTAATTCAAGCTGTTGGCCTGTTTTGGGCGTTTCTGACGTTTGTGCAAATCACAAGATAGGGTTAATATGCAACGTGATTATCCCATCTTGTGATCACATTTCCGTCCATGAAAGAAAGTTCTTTATTTTTGCATAGTGGGTCACACATGCACACACAGAAACCTCAGAAACCTCTTTGGTACAGATCACTCTGGCCAGCTTGCATGTGAGTATTGAGTTGGAATACAGAATATGAAATGTAGTACTGTAGTTTTTTACTTACAGTTCTAAAAATGAGGGAATTTTGTGTCTGTATTTTCTGTTATGCCTAAGTGTCTACCATAATTTTCGTATCCTAATATTAGCTCTTGCTAAGAGAAGTTTTAGGTTTTGTGAAGTGTAAGCTTCATTACTTGTTAAGTCTTATTAACAGAAATTGAATTTGCCTTTGTGTTTTAGGTCAATTTTAAATATTGCTATATATTACACAATTATACAGGGTCAAGCCCAAAAAGGGCACAAAGGAAAATATATGTTGACATTAGATCAGCCTCAAGCCCTATTGGCGTGCTTGCCTTAGAATTTGTTGATGCTATGAGAACTGTTTGGTCAATCAAAAAGCTTTTTGTAAGAAGTGTCTCTACATGCATTGTCTCTACATTTAACAAATGTTGTACAGATCAGACAAATTTTATAGGATGAGTTTAAAAAGTAGGTTTTGAATCAAATTTAACATGGCAAAAGGTAGTATGGTAGAATATGGCAAATTTGGTATCGTAGGACTAATAAATATAGCTGCAAGCAGCAACAGTATCAAGCTCATCAATGGCAGTAAGAGAGGTATTTGTAGATATCTGTGAGATTGAGAAAAAAGATCAGAAAGAGCTAAGGAAAACAAGCAAAGCCCTTTTTACAATTAAATTAAATTTTTATTTATATAGCACTTTTACAATGTTATATTGTTTCAAAGCAGCAAGCACAATTTTTATAATGCTCTTTAGGATGATGTGACAATGACACTTACAAAGTTTCAAGTCAATACACAAAGGTTTTGCAAATTTTTTATGCTTGCCATCAAATTTGTTAACGCGATAAATAAGAACAATTCAAGCAATCAACACAAATTCCACAACTTCTTGTTGTGAGTATAATTTACAATATAATTTAATATAGCAAACAGGAAGTGGCATTGACTATTACATATTTGGTATCGTAGTAGTCACATAAGCCAAAGAATCTAACAAAAAAGTTGCATAACAATATGTTATTTTATTCACTTGTAATAAGCCTTTTTTACCACTAGGCAGTACAGGCCCCAAACTTTACAGGTTACCTCAGACAATGGTAATGATGATCCCTAGTTCCTTTACTGTCACTCACTCCAATAGGAATTGGCGAATAGGATTTGCATGCTAGTTTTTGCCCTGGATATCTGGTTATAAAAGTGATGGCATGGCATGCACCACAATTTCAGATTTGTTCTTCTGAGCTGATCCGTATTTTGCTTTGCTTATTTTCTGTTGACTGGAAAAACAATGCCTTCCACCATCTCTGCCTTAGATGTTTAGGCCATGCCCATGCTGAGGCAGCTTCGTGGAGGGTTTGTGTTGTTACTGTGAAACATGTTCATCGGGATGTTTTTTCAGTAAGAAGCAAAGAACAACTTCGGTTGCTCCCTGCGCTACCCCTTTTGTTGCGGCTACACACAAGGGTGCATCAGCAAGCCCCAAAAGTGATTTGGGAGATACAATGGAAGAATGCCTGCCAGGCAAGTTGCTTAAATGCTTGTCTGGGCTGGTTGAGTTTTCGGAAAAACTAACCTAAGGTGGCCTGTTTGGCGACACAGTTGTAGTGTTTGGCCTGACCAAATGGTAGTTCTGCTCATAAAAAAAGTGAGAAAAACCAGGAGACCAAAGAGACTAGAAGCCTCTCAATACACATTAGGAGGATTTTAGTCACAATTCAATCACCAAAAGAGCTATCCAAAATGCATATATGTACATCTACTTCTTGCATATGGTTCCCTATGTTAATCTACCTTACCTATAACCTTGTATATGTGTGTTTTAACTTGTTTCTTGTGTGTATTCATGTTTTTGTGTAGATTATGGCTTAGTGTGTTTCAAATCTGGTTATGTTTACACTCTTAATGCTTCTTTCCTAATTTCCAGAGTGATGGTGTATAATGCAGTAACATAACTTGCACCACACTCCTATTACTATAATCCAGGTTACAATACATAAACTTGCCAGAACCATCATAAACGTGCAAATATGGTTCTAGCTCGTCTTGGCCCAGCTTGTCTATCTTGACTGACCAATCCGGTCTCAGAAAGAACACGACAAACTGCCACTCACTTCAAACGCATCAGGACCTTCATCATTCCTAACGCACACCCCGACTTGTGCAGCATTTTTTGTATAAGATTGTTTAATGTGTGTTTGTTGTTAGTTTAGTTATTGTGTAAATTCCCTGTAGTGTATTAAATTAACCCACATTTATATTCACTGGTGAATTGTCTGTGTTTGTTCCTCACTCACCAGCGTCACTTAAACTGCCTTGGTTTTTGTTACTGTCGTTTCATAAGTAGCACTGTGTTACAGTGAGAGTGTTTGCTTTTCAAGGCCAGGAAAGTAACATTTCTTAGAGTTGATGAGCAATCTGCTAAATGCTCGGTGAACAGGTACTTCCGTTTATCGTTGGTATCAATTCTGCTGCACCAGGTAAAGTCTATAAAATACATATGGTTAAAAACCTTTAATTATGCGCATTTCCCCTTTAAGCTAAACTTAGTATTTTCCCAAAATGCACTACACACTACATTTACTACACAGTCAAAGACTTTTTCTGACAGTTTTTGAAGAAGCAGATGGAGGCATCGTGCCTTAGCGTGGTCATACACCTGGATACAGGCCCCAGAGGCAGCCCCCTCGATCCCCCCTCATTCCCCTATGAGGTGGGGATAGGTGGGCACATATCGGGTGGGCACATATCAGGTGGCAATTAATCTTATATTTTGTCAGATAATGGATTCCTGTGAGCAGTGATTCCCATGCAGCAGGTCTCGAGATGCATTGTCATTATGACAGATGTGTTCAAAACAGGCGGGGCTGCTGTATGCAGTGGCATGCAGTGTTGGGTTCCTGGACAGGTTCATGCCTGCATTGGCATATAAACTGCCTGAAGCTGTTGGTAATCCTGCTTTCCCTGCGCAGACTGTGGCTGGTGATCCAGGGCAAGCATGTGTTGATCTGGAAGGACAAGCATGTGTTGATCAGTGGCATATATAAACTGTATATAGTACTCGCTCTTGTCTCATGTCTCAGCTCGTCCATCACTACCTCCTGTGGAGTCAGCGAAGGTTGAGGTCTCTGTGAGCCACTCATATACCGGGCAATCTCAATTGCACAGCGTATGTGCTCTCGCGACGGATGATGCTCCATGGAGAGTGGCAGCTCCACCCCAGTGTGGTTCAGCTTATATGGGACTGGTTCAGAGTGCCGCAGGTGGATCTCTTCACCTCTTGGTAATTGACCTATTGTTTGATATATTGTCTGACCTATTGTCTTGGTATGCTCTGACCTAGGCTCTCCTCAGCATGGATGCCTTAGCTGGCCCAGGGGTCTGCACAAGCATGCTTTTCCCCCAATTAAACTGATTGCACAGATTCTGTGCAAAGTCAGAAAGGAAGACGAGCAAGGCTTGATGGTTGCCCATTTTTGGCCCAATCAGATTTGGTTCTTCTTTCAAGAGCTCCTACCTGGCACATTTCCTTGAGGAAGGGCCTTCTTTCTCAGAGGCAGGGCATGAACACTATTATTCAGGCTAGAGTCCCCTGTACTAGGCAGATCTATGCCCCAAAGTGGCGTCTTTTTTGGACAGGTGTTCTTCCTGGGGGGAAGACACACAGACATGCCCTATTGGATATGTACTCTACTTTCCTACAGGAGAGGTTGGAGAGACACTTCACCCTGAAGGTGTATGTAGCTAATATTGCAGCACATTACGTTACACTGGATGGGAAATCCTCAGAGGTGCTAGAAGGTTAAATCTTTCAAGGACACATCTAATACCCTTTAATATCCTTGCCCATTAAGAGTCCTCCCTTTGAGCCCTTGGAGTCCATTAAGCTTAGTTCCCTGCCTCAGAAGATGACCCTTCTGACTGCATTCGCTTCTATCAAGAGGGTTGGGGATCTGCATGTACTGTCTGTGTCCAATGAGTGCCTTCAGCTCAGCCCAGGATTTTTTCACATTATTTTGAGGCCTTGTCTGGGATGTGCCCAAGGTTCCCACGACTCCCTACAGGGACCAAGTGAAGAACCCAGAGGCCCTTTCACAGTCAGAGAAGGACCCAGCCCTATCCCTGCTGTATCCAGTACATTCTTTGCATATTTACCTGAACTGCATGGAGTAGTTCAGGAGTTCTAAGCAGCTCTTTGTCTGCTTTGGAGGTCAGCAGAAGGCAAGGCTGAGATTATACCATTGGATTGGGGATTCCATTATTTTGGTTTACCAATCCCAGGGTGTGCCATCTCCCGTTGAAGTATGTGCACATTCAACTGGAGGGATTGCCTCATCTTGGGCATTTGTGAAAGCCCCCACTCTAGCAGACATCTGTAGAGATGTGGGCTGGGATTGATCCTTTATAACAAGAAGACTGGTTTAGAACAACGCTGAACTGACCTCTGACAGCCGTGCATGTCACAGCTCCTCAGCACAAACCTGAACAAGTGGTACACTCCATCTCCCTTTAATACCCGGATATCCGTGGTGGAGACTGGCATTCAAATCCCACTTACCAATTCCTATTGGCGCTTGTTTTTTAAGGCCAATTTTCATTGCCGTTTTATATAAAAAGCAGAGTGATTGGTCACAAAGTATAGCCAAGATACAGCCTTATATCCCATTTTTCGTGCTTGCCCCAAAAATTGTGACCGTGTAACGGTGATATCACCATGCATCAGAATTGGCATGATTCAAGGAATCAGTGGAAAAAAGTTTTTTTTGTTTCTGTGTCTTACGGTTCATAAATTATGAGTATAAACTTGAAACTATAAGTGAAACTTTGAACTTTTGGTGGCGCTAGAGAGTTTGATACGCCACATTGGCTTTGGTAACATTTAAAAGTGTCCTCTATGTGCATTTCCTATGTATCTTTCAATGGGCTGTCATAAATTTCTGGACATTGAAAACTATTGGACACAATAGGGGTCTTTGCCCATTCAAGGCTTGGGGTCTAGACCTTCAAGGGTTTAAAAAAATATGCTTAAAATACCTAAGTAAAAACACTTACAGCAATATGAATTACTTTTTGACACTTAATAACACCAAGTTTTGTGTGAATACACCAACGCATAGCCTTATATCTATTTTCACATGCTCATTGTAAAATTTGTAGACGCGGTATATGAAAAGTAAGTGTCTAGATTCTACAAACCAAATTTTGTGCAAATTGAACAAACGCAATAGGAGGAGTTTGAAAAAAGGATGTGTTGTAAAAAATTCAAAATAGTGGGAATATTTCCATGATGGAAAATTGCATGATATAAAGCCAAGGAAACAGACACCATTTTTTTCTAGGAGAGGGTTCAGAAGTTATGAGCATAAATGTAAGTGAAGCTTTGAACTGTTAGTGGTTATAAATGGTTGAGACTCTAAGGTAACATTTTAGACTGTTTTCTATCTGTGTGCCAAATTTCACAACTTTTTACCATACAGTTCTGTGGCTTGCCATTGACTCAAATTTGGAATAATAACAATAGTAAATATAGCTGCAAGCAGCTATTTATGGTGTCAAGCCCAAAAAGGGCATAACAGAAAATATATTTTGACATATCTGATGATGAATTTTTGAAAATCAGTATAAAAAATATAGCTGCAAGCAGTGGTGACAGGCCCAAACACTACAGCACCATCACCACTTGATGCTTATTATAAAATGATGCATAGTGGTCAGATGCATATAATTCTGAAAATAATTGGGAAGCATTTTAAAGTCTGTTCTAAGTCTTTTGCAAGTCACACTATAACTGTGACTCACAATAGCCATATCATTGCAATCAGCCCACAATACCAAACATATTTACCAAGGTTGATGTAGATCACTCAATGCATGCAAAAGATAGAAGACATATTCATGTTCCATTTATTGCCATCAATTGATTGTCTCACTATGGCAACACCATTTGAGATATCTCATATCTCATTTTCAATCTCTCGTCTTTTTCTGACCAAGTAGGAAGCGACTTAGGTATATTTAAAGGGACACTTTTAATTGACATTTTTCCTTCTGGCAGTTAGACTCAGAATAGCCACCTCTATGTCATCAGTCCCTAGGACAAAACATACAGCTCAAGTATCAATGAAATAACTCAATGCACAAAGAAGATATGAGTCACTTCCTTTTCTATTTTTGGAATTAGATATTGTTTTAGGTATCTAAAATCCTTTTGCAAGTTAGAATCTTCAATGTCTTGACATAATATTTTCCAAATTTGTTGTCAATCCTGTAGCGGAGTCACACTACACTCTGTATTAAGCTGGTTAAGGCCAAAGATGGACAGGATTCCAGTAAGAGAATCAGTGATTGGAGAAGAGATTTTTTACAAGGACACGTTTATCAAACAGTCTCTGGGTTGTCCTCTGCACCAATTATTCTTTGGCAATGATATCTGTATTAATGGCCAACAGAAGGCGCTTCCACCCATTTTTTATAAGGTTGTCAGGATGTCGTGACAATGAAACCTACAAAGTTTCAAGTCAATACACAAAGTTTTTTAAAGATACAATTATGATAATGAAATATACCAAGCTTTGTAATGATATGCAGTTGCCTTTGTTAAATACTCAATTTTACGACAAAATTTAAATTTTAACGACAAAATTGGCATGTCTCAAGGAATCTATAGACTTTCATGATTTTAGACCAAAGTTTTCAAAAGTTATAAGTAAAAATAACCATTTTTATATATCTGAACCAGTAGTGACATGTTTTTGTCAGTTTTGGTTACCCATAACCAAAATGTGACCTCTGCATTTAACCCATCCCTAGTGAGGAGTGAACACACACTGCAAGTTGTGAACACACACCCAAAGCGGTGGGCAGCTATCACTGCAGCACCTGGGGAGCAATCGGGGGTTAGGTGCCTTGCTCAAGGGCACTTTAGTTGCTACCTGCCAGCACTGGAATTGAACCAGCAACCTACTGATTACAAGCTCGACTTACTAACCAGTAGGCCCCAGCTGCCCCAGCTGGTGTTGTGACAAAACTGTTCAAGCACCCTTAGGGCATGCCTGTGATGACACATAGAAAGTTTTGTGTCAACACATCAAAGCATGGAAAAGACATACTCGCCTTGATACACTAATCAAGGATTAGTAGATGGATATATGAGAATGGTATTGGGGTATACTTACAAATTCCATAACTTTTTGTAAGAGGTATTTGTAGATACTACATACCAAGTTTGGTGCAAAAGTAGGAGAAAAAGTAGATTTCAGTATAATTAAAAATGGTGGACTGGAAGTAGCATTGACTATGACAGATTTGGTATTATGGAACTTATGAAAAAAAGTTGCATGACAATATGTCATTTTAATCACATATATAAGCATTTTTGTAAATTTTGTTATAAATAACTTAAGCCCAAACTTTGCAGGTTATCTCAGACTATGGCAATAATGAACCAAGTTTTTTAATTATACACAATTGGGTTCGTAAAACTGCATTTTACAACATAATTTAAGATTCAGCCAAGATTCATAGCTTTCCAATGTCTAGAGTTCTAGACTTCCAAAGACCCCTTCAAAAACCCCTTCAGGGCTTGATCCAAAACACCACAACGACTAATAGTCACATTCTACTTGTACAATGTGTAAAAACAGTGCCACGTTCCATTTCAGATAACTTGTTTATCTCCTCTTAAATGACCGTATTGAATAAAGCTGCTTCAAAAATACTCAGATTGTTAGTGATGAGCCATCTCAACCATTTGATTTACTTTAATAAAACAGTTTGTTTTTTTAACAGAATGATAACAGATTGATCAGACTATTATGTGTTCTGATGCCATGGTGGTGGGGAAACAACCATATTGAGGAGTGAGAGCAGTATTATGGAAACTGAGTCCCCAGTCACCGGGGGTCCTGCTGTGGTGCTGGGCCTCCGGAGACTCTCCTTTGCTTACCAGGATCTCGCTGAGATTCCGTATGACACAATCCTTCAGCAACAAGACACCCTGGAGATTCTGGACCTCAGTTACAATTTGCTAGATGAGTATCCTTTTGTGATTATTAGTCAAACATTTGAATAACAACATTAGTAATTGTACTGATAAATGTAGTCAGAAAATTACAGTCAGAAAATTAGATTAGATGCAAAAATGACACATACAGCTTAACAAATACAGTATTAATGCTGAAATACTAACATTTTTAATGTGGAAAACATTGTTTTTGATTAAAATAATTGTGTTAGTAAATGTAACCCATAAAAGAACACAAATTCTCTTGACATTTCTCATCCAGTATTGGTCCTTAACCAAACTGTTAAAGGAGCCCAGCTCTTTTGGGAGGACTGGAGAAGCTCAGCACACTAATTCTGGATGGCAACAACTACAATGCACATGTCAAATTTCCCTATATGCCCAGCCTCACCACTTTATGGATCAACAAGAATAAAATCAGCAACCTTCCTATTATTGTGGAGGAGATCTGCTCCAAATTCCCAAATATAAAGTGAATTTTCTAAAAAGAAAAAAATAATTAAATTAATTCATGATTGGAGAATGTATACATTAGTCAGTATATTCTGATTGTTTGTAACACTTATTTAGTGATTTACAGAATTCTCAGTATGATGAATAATGAAGCAGCACCCAGTTACTTTAATGGAGGCAGTCTTACACAGTATATTGATTACAGGTAAGCATTTTGAGAGCAAGAAATGGATGAAATTCAGTAGTATGTAAACATTTAGCCTACTTATGTTTTAAAGATGAAACATACATTTGTATTAATACAGTGGAAAGTTTAGATACCAGTTTGTACATCCATCTCATGGCGATGTTTTTGCTAAAGCTGATTTCAAAATCTTTAGCAAGCTGGGCTGTACTTTGTGTTATCCTAACAGTTCAATGTTGAATGACAAAGAAAGATCTGATGAACGGCAAAACTAAACCGTATATTTCTGGCTCAAGCTAAATTCAATGTACAATTTGATTTTGTTGACGAATATGTTCACTTCATATTAATCGCTTATTTAATCTGTATATAACAGGCAATACGTGATCAGTCAAATTTCTAGCCTGGAGGTGCTGGATGACACAGCGGTAAAGGTAAAAGAACGAGCACTGGCCAGGAGAACCTACAGGATGCAGAGAATCAGAGAAGGCAGCAGAAAGAGGAAGGAGCTTCACCGCTAGCCGCAAATTATTAATCATATCACAAGCTTCCCACAGACTGTATGGCATATAATTTACAAACCAACATCAATTACCTAGACTTAGACTTCATCAGCTGCAAAGGTTTTGAACAGAAAGTGAATCTATTTATAAACCAAAACGTGTTGGATTTTGATTTGAAGCCCCATTATTAAACGTGTTAAATTATTAAGCCACGTTTTGCTTTTATCAGAACAAATAATCTGTGATATCTGTGCTGTCAGGGTGTGATTCGATGAACAAAGCAAGATAATGCTGACCGTTAGTAAACTGGAATCTCGGCTACATGAGAGACTCTTTAATCTTTAATCTATATTTAACTCTATATTAAAGTTGCAAATAACTGTACCCAACAGTTTACAGTTATGCTAAAGAATTACTCTAGTTTTAAACATTGTCTTCTATCAAATTATTGTAAAATTTTAGGGTGACCAGACGTCCCCGATTTCCGGGGACAGTCCCCGTTTTTGATGACCTGTCCCCGAAAATGTCCCCGATTGTCCGGAAAAATTTACAAAGCACCCGTTATTTAGTAGACCAGGAGAAGACACGCGTATGTTGCTTTAAGAGTTATTCTGTTTCAGAACGATACTGGCTTTCAAGTGCTTTCATTGGTGGATCATGGCATGTGAGCGTGACATCAGATAATGTTTAATAACATTTGACGGAACCGCGCGCTTACTAGAGAGCCAAATGTACTAGTCTTGGTATAAGTTACAGCTACTACACGCATCTCGTTGTCTTCATAGACCGGTAGGTGACTCAATGGCTTTTAAAGGGTTCACATACTTGCACTTGGTACTTTGTTATATTATGGTGTTTAACAAACATGATTACCCATTTTACCCATGGTCTTTTCTGCTTTTAAATGCTCCGGATGACTTTGTTGCTTGGATGTTTTTGTTCAGTGTGAGAAGTGAATTTTCACTTTTTGATTGCCCTGTAACACATTTATTCAGTTCAGTCCTCAGATTTCTTGGACTTAAGTAAACTATTACAATTTCCATTGTATTTAGTGTTGTGTGCTTTTTAAACACATTTATGCATAACTAATGGAACTTGGTCTGGCCTGTGGTGCAGCAGCTGCTTACAATTTTAGGAGTATCAGTCCATGTCTTCTCATTTTTAATAAACTGCAATATACTGAGAGGAGTTTCTATTTGCACTTAGTAGTCCACTGCCTTGTTGGCGAAGGCTATTTACATTAATTCTAATACAAAAGACAATTAAATCACAGTTCTAGTGGCGAAGATGGTAAAGCGTGTGTCATGGTTACTTTTGACGCGAGTTCGAATCCGCCTTTTGCTGAGCTCTTTTTCTGTCATATCATATCGGAAAGGCATTGATTTTTAATTAAAATTAAGGACATAATCAAAAGAAAGTATCGGTGTGGATAGTGTAGGTGTAGAGCTTATATTGTACCGAAAAGGTGGCATCTATTTAATAATTTAAATTATCATTTGCCCGCAACATGTTATTATTGTATACTGTTTTATAATGTAGTACAATACTGAGGTGCAGATAATTGCCACTATTTGCAATAAGTAGTATAAATAGTATAAATAAAAATCCTGCTATTTTAACAGTTTAAATAGCATCTACCTTCTATTCACACTTAGTGAAAATAGTTGCTGTCGAAAAAAAATTTAGACTTATGCTTTCTATGGTATTTATGGACAAACTAAAAAAAAATATAAACGTCCCCCCTTTCTATTGCTAACAGTAAAAAAATAAGGTTCTAGTGTTTCAAACACAGAAATGTTCCCGATTTGCTTCCCAGAAATCTGGTCACCTTATTGTAAAATAAATACAATGTTAGTGCAAGCAACTCAAAATATTTATTAAATACATGAGTATGAGATTGAAAATATAAATAAATTACATGTTTTATTGTCTGTCTCTTAGACTCAGAAGGTATGCTAATTGCGAGGTATGTTCTCTTACTGATTTTGAACTAACGTTGACCTTTACTACGTATTCACAGCCATTCAAAGAAAGCAGCGCATGCTTGACAAGAAAAGCTGAATCATTACCGTAATATCTATTATGGCAAAATACACGCTAAACGATTTATCAAGCACTTTGTAGACGTTACTTCACAAATGTAAATTCACGAACTGCAAGCTTCTTTTTGGGGTGCTTGAAAAGAAGGTGAAAATTGCATACACGTAATTTCAATATCCAAAACAGTAAAGCAACTACAACTAAAACTGCAATTTGCTTTTCGTTTAACGTTTTTCTTAAAAAGGAATGCTTAATGGTGCACATGTATGTACACATATTTTTGTCATATCTTTTTGTAGTTTACGCTGTGGCAAGTGAAATGTTCTGTTGTATTATGGGATATATTCTTGCACATGCTGTTTGTGCATAATAAAACATGAACATTTTACATAACTTATAATGCATTACGTTTCGAAACAAAAGTAGATGCTGTTTATTTTCAGTCATTACGGTAATAAGACAGTAAAGCGACTCTCAGAGTCGAGGACGTGTGTAGGGGTGACAGTAGGCTTCAGATATACGCTAACATTACGGGGTAAGACTTATACAACACGCCGTAGTAAAAATAAACTGTGCCGATGATCATAACAGCAAGAAATATCTGTGTATTGATTGCATTATTGGTGTTTTATATCAGCGCTTTCTGAGTTCATAAATGTCGAAAGGCTAAATGTCGTGGTTGCATCTAGTGTTGAATATGGAGGCACACCAAGATTTTAAACGGAGCACCCCCTGACAGCTTAAATAAATACATTTCAGACGAATATCAATTGACAATGATTGCACTTTTGCAGATTGGTTGAGTTTGGTTTAATTACCGTTCGCTAACATGCTTTCTGGCAAGTAGGCTTCATATGCGTACAGGATCGTTACTGCTGTTGGGTTAGCGCATCCTGAACTTCCCTTGCTTGTTTGCAAAGTCAAAGAAGGTTTAGTAAATGATTTTCCAAATAAATTCGAGAGAGACTGAGCCCCTTTTCCTGGAACACAAGGAAACACAGACACTTTTCGAAGTGTCTAATAGACAACTACCCAGCGAACAGGGAACGTTCTCTAAATATTCTCTCAAACTTAAATTAAAACGGTCTTCCAGTAACGTTAGTAAACTGGAAGTTAGTTAACGTTTTTAACGTTATATATCAAAGGCAATATATCAAAATTCTTATTGTTATTCTTAAGTAGTGGACTGGATGTTTTGAACTTTTAGCATAACATTTTTAACTTTGTTACTTAATAGAAACGTTAGGAAAAGTTCTTATAACCTAAAATTGTTACCTGGTTAACCTTTCTGTGTGCAGAAAAACATAATTTTTAGTTACAAGATGACACATTTGGCCTCTGTTTTGTCTGGCACCAGTCAAAACAAAATAGGAAATATTAGATGATTCATTGGAGTAACTAAAAAGTTTGTGTTAATAAGCCTTATGTTCAGAGGTGTCTTCTCAGTTCTAGGTAAACATATAAAAAGTGCTTCAGTTTAATCAGCTCTCTTCAAATGCTACCTTGCCAAATCTTATAGTTCTAAAGACAATGGCTTTTTTCATTTCCTGAATCATTTAATGCACATCTGTAACTTCCCCCTGGACGGGTTAAGTAACTCTTCCTGCTTGGTCGGTTGTCTCTTTTTTTAGTTTTGCAGTCCTGCTGCTCTAAGTGGAGAATCCTTTTTTTGCATGCTGCACAGCTTGGCCTTATTATATTCTCATATCCCAGAAGATTTGATGTGAAGATAGGATAACTTGTTAATGGGATAGCATGCAGTAGCCTGCTGTGATGAAGCTCTTTTGGGCCCTATGGACCTTTTTTCCTTTTGAGTTTAAGGCCCCTTATAACTATTTGAGTTGTAAACTTATACCTTATGCCATAGTAATGTTGCCTTGTTGCAAAAACCAAAATGGCTAAAGGTGATTATGCAGTGTTTGTTTCTTTGTGCATTGAATCTGAATAATATTGGTTCTTTTAAAATATTTTGAATGAAGGAACATTTACAGTATTTTGTCATAATAGGCTGATTTATTTTGGTCACGCTGATTAATCATCTGATATTTGGCCATTTTGAGACTGATAACAGTGGCTGATAACAGTGCCTTTTTGGTCATTTAACAGTACCTGTCAGCAATACAACCACTATTTTGTACAATTATAGTACACTTGTTAAAGTCTTACTCACTACCAAGGTTTAGTGTAATTATCATGACCTACAAGTAGACATGACTTGGAAATAAGTGGCAAAATGATGAAACCATTAGGAAATCATTGTTGGCTTCACTCCTGACTGTGTCAGAGGTTTTTGCAATATGGTCTGAACACTCACCTGATGAGTCATTCCACCGTATTTGCTCAGTTGTGTCCAAGGTTTACAGTTTTGGAAATCATTCCAAGTTCCAAGCTCTGACTTTAAATTAAATAGAGTTTTCTTGTGAGAACATGTCTGTCGTATGAAAACCAAGACAAACAATAACATGTTCATTATCAATTACTGGCTTGGAGAGCCATGTTTAATCTCATTGCATAAATCTCATCTTATCACTGTAACATCAAGCAGACCTGATGTAAACTGTAGATTTGTCAACACACAGCTTCTGTATTAAGTCTGTGTGAAGGCAGTGGTCATCTGCTGTGTGAGAGTGGCTGCTTCAGCTGGTGCTGTTCAGGTTGTCACATAGCAGCTTCTTAATTCAAGAAGTGCTAAACAGAGGCTGGGAGATTTCTGGCAAAAAGGCTTATCACCAATCAGTACAGAATCTTATGTGTATAGTTTATTTTATTATAAATTTGATTTATTTTACATTATTTTATTATATATTTTTTATAATTATTTCTCTTTCTGGCTCAAGAGTGTGTGGTGAGGAAACGCTTTCAGTTATGACAAACCCTTATACACGCATTGTTGAGCCTCTGGACACCCAGAAGCCTGACCACAAGTTTTTTAACCTTAAAAAGCTTGGAGACCCAAGATATGGTAAGATTATTTTTCTTTTTCTTCATCTTATAGCCAAGATTATTTTTTTAAAATTATGCCTTGTTATATTGTCTTAACCATTTCAGAAATGAATGTTACAGCAAACTTAGCAGGGTCATTACATGGAAAATGACTTTTCAAATATTGTAGAAACAACTGTGTCCCCCTAAGTTAGTCTCTGTATATTCTTAAACGAGCAGGTACAGCAAGTTATAAATATTCTCTCAATTTCCTTAAAGACCACCTCCCCTTCTCCATCCGTGTGCTGCTGGAGTCTGCAGTGAGGAACTGTGATAAGTTCTTAGTGAAGGAAGATGATGTGGAGAACATTCTCAACTGGAAGGTGACACAGAATCAGACTGTGGAGGTCCCGTTCAGACCAGCCCGTGTCATCTTGCAAGACTTCACGTAAGTTTTAAACAAATCTGTTTCTACATGTACATTTCACAGATGCTTTTTTAATGAGTATGTGCATTCCCTGATAATCAAACCCCATTACCTTTGTGTTGTTAGTTGCTTGTTATAGCAGTTAAAAAGGAGGCAACAAGAAGGCTTTATTTTTAAACTTAAGCAATTGCTTATATTTAATAAGTTAGCTCTTGGATCCCTGTTCATCGGTTATATATAAACATATTCTTTCCATAGTTTATTTAATCTGTTTGTCTGGATTGAACAGGGGGGTTCCTGCCGTGGTGGACTTTGCAGCAATGCGTGATGCAGTAAAAAAATTACAAGGTGACCCGGAGAAGATAAATCCTGTTTGCCCTGCAGACCTTGTCATAGACCATTCTATTCAAGTTGACTTCAACAGGAAGTAAGTCTTTGCAGTGTCGGGACAAAAAGTACCTCTGCACATTTCTCATAACTTTCTTAACTTGTCTATGATTCTGTAAAAAAACAAATTCCTGATATTGTACTATAGCAGAAATTTCACCTGCACAGCATAAAGTGTGTTGGTCATTTATTGTGTATACATAATTTCAGACTAATTGTAGATGTGTATATATTAGACCTGGGCGTATTTGAAATTAATAAACAAAACAAAGTTCTTATGATGAAATGTTTGATAGAGATTTAGGTTGCATTACAGTGTGTCCTTGAGAGTGTTTATCTATTTCTGCAGAGTGTATA
>JAZGTK010004898.1:0-23437 GCA_036877625.1 Ambastaia sidthimunki
TTTGGTCTCTCTCAAATGTTGAGTTCTGGCTTGAATTTGCTTCAGCCAAAACACTGATAAAAAGTCTCTTGTCAGAAGAAAGGGATTTAAAGCCTGTGAAAAGACAGCATGGCTTAACTGGACTCATTTTCAGAACCATTGTACGGGTGCCAGAAGAGTTTTCGTTCTCTCAGTTGGCAGAAAGGGTGGTCTGAATTTGTTTCCACTTGACGGATACAAGTGGATTGTTTGTATCAAGCTGAGCAGACAAATTTGAGAGAGAAGTTGAAACCTTTTGTGGACATTCTTTTTCCCTTTTCTCCATCCAAAACACTTGGTGTGTGGCAATAATTATATGCACTGTGTTACTCTAACTTAATATAGTGACTCTGTACCCGGCACATGAACTTCCTGTCTCAACAGTATTTGATAATGTTCACTAGTCACTAATGCCCGTAGGGACTTTACAATGTATCTTTAAAAATCAAACTTTTAAAAAGATACTTGACTGGCACTGTGTCCATATTATGCCTCAAAACACGCAGCTTGTTGAGAAAAGATGTTCCATCACTTTTCTAGGTAATCAGACTTGCAGTTTTTGCCTGGGACACAGGCAAAATATAAATTTACACTGAAAAGACCTAAGCTAAGTCACATTTAGGTACCAGAATATCTGAGTGTTTGGAGATGGGCTCTTATGACTTGGGTGATGAAGCAATTACCCAGCAGTGCATTCACAACCACATAGCATTGAGCTAAAACTGTTCAAAACACCATAGCAACACCCTAGCAACCCACCCAATAAAACACCATACTGTCATGTTGGAAAATTTGCTGATTCACAGAACATTTTTAATTTGACTGGTATTAAAACTGAGGTGTGTTAACTAAATAATTTTATTTGTACTACAGAATAATGAAAATTCAGCACAGGGCTTTTTGGGCAGTCATAATCCAAATTAGTTTCTTCGAAACCGTTAATAGAAATAAACTGTCTGAACAAACCAATTTGCTAAAATATATCAGCTCTCGTAATTTACAGTTATGTGGCCTCGTACATCTGCACAAAACAAGTAGCAGTGCTTTGTGTGTCCAGGCTAATGCAGACAAAAGCCCATCTGAATCTCAATCTGTCCGTTTGATTAGTCGCCCTAGTCGTTTTTCTGCCCTGATACTCCCAGTCAAGCACGAGGGCTCTGCTGCAGCCGGCACGACAGGTGGGTGGCAGAACCAGCAGTTGCCATCGATGAAATTACCACAAACGTATTCGCAAAGCTGCTTTTGTTTGCAACACCAGAACAAAAGGCGACGTTAACGTTTAAAATAAAATTAAATTGACGTGTAACAGAGTCAATCTACTTCAGTTAGCTATGGTGTTTATTGTTAATAGGTTTTTCTTTATTATTTTCTCCTTTATTTGTTCAGTGTTAACAGGTTTATTCATGAGGAATGAACACTGATTGGTACATAGAGGTCTGTGTGTTTTCCAAATGGCTGAGATCCGTAGCCAGATTGTATGGCCAACATATTTATAGTGATGGCTTCCAAGACTCACTCTCTCTTTCTCTCTTGCCGACCCCTGCCGAGTTTCCAGGAGCACATCATTACCTCTGCCTCCCCCCGTTTCCTCTCCACAGGGGACTAATGCTACAGAGTGGCTGTTACTTTCCCAGGACATGAACATTTAGATTGGACATCTGCTCCATTCTCAGAGCCAATCAGATTTAAACTACACCACAGTGATGGAGCCACAGCAAAAAAAACTCAAACATCTATCTGGACACAAAACAGTGCCTTTTCCTTAGGGATTTAGAACATTTTCTTTGTTGTTATCTGTGGTGAATAAAACAGCTGTGTCTTTTTAAAATGTGACAGGAAATTTGATGCTTACCTACAAAGATGTCATTGATACTGGGCTAGTGTGTGTGAGTGATTGTTAGGGTGTTCTGGGCGGAGCAAGTAATCCAAATAAGCCCCACCCACCAGTCTGTGTTGTTCTGATATTGCTCACAATTAAGTCTGATTTAAGTCTGTGGAATTTTTCTTTTTATCAATATTTATGTATCTGAAATGGGCACTACCACAATAAAAAGCCAAAAGAAATTATAGATACATTTACCTGCAATGGCTGATTCCACAACAAACAGCCCCTAAAGGCTACATAAAAGTATAGCAAAATTAACTGTGATCGGTTACTTTAGACACAGTATCTGTTTATGTGAGCTTCAAAACTCCGTTCTCTCTGTTCTGTAAAATATTAAATAAGATAGATTTCTGTTTTCCCAAGAGAATTTGCCATCATAAACCAACAAACATGTTCAGGTTTTGTCACAGTGAGATGGCAGTAAAACACTGGGAAAGGGAAACGTTTAGCTATGAGAGCTTTTAGTGACCATTTGAGAATAACTGTGACCTGTAAGCTGCCACAGTGATGGAGCTTGTGATGATTGGATCAAACACATGATGATTGGAGTGTTGTGGGCGGAGCAAGCAATCAAAATGAGTCCCATCCAACAGTCTCTGTAATATTCTAATATTGCTCACAATCAAGTCTGATGCAACTAAAATATTGACTACAATTGTTAAGGAAAGTAATAGCACATCTTACCTGACCATGCCGCACAGTTAAAGCATCATATCTTTCATAAAAATGATACGGTACAAGTTACTGTATGTGCAAAGTTTAATCTTTGGGTTAAAGGTTCACTTCCATATAGGGCTGCTGCCTAACAGGCGACTAATTGTTAGTTAAAAAGAAAAGGCTTAGTCGAATAAATCTTTTTTTTTTTTTTTCTGAAACTAATAGACTTATAAAGACTGCAAAGTCACGGAGTCTGTGATGGACAGATAAGTGGTAATTATGGAATCAAAGGACATCAAACTTATTTTAGAAGGTAATAGATGATCCAAAACATACAAAATCTGGAGTCAGCCATACTTTCATACAAGTATGAGGAATAAAAAATGTATTGCTTAAGCATAATTATTATATTATGTTTTGGGCCGATTGGACACATAAAGCACCTCACTGCATATTGTACTGAATATTTAAGCTGGGAAATGGCTTTTAAATTCCCAAGTGATGATTATTTAACCACTGGGTCTCTGGATGTTAAAGTTATGGAGGCTAAAGTCCCCTCAGCCTCTCTGTGAATTGGGGCTTCGGAAAGAAAAAAGATTAAAGCTGGTTCCACATGGAATGAGATTTCTGTAGGGCCAGTGCTGCGTATGTCACTTTCAAAGCTGGTTTGACAGTAATTTGCACAACCTTTTTTTCTCTAGCCTAAAAAGTGTTTGAAATGTAAGATGACAGGTTGTTTAGATTTGGCTCCCTTATGTTGAGACTGGCCACAACTGTGTGCTGTAGATCTAAAAGCAGCATTCACAACGCATTTAGCTCCAGGGATGCCTTTCATAACTGGCAGCAAGGATATTCTGGATTGAAGATGCGACTTTCTGAGTTTGATTAATGAAAGAATCATGACATAAGCAAATTGAAATTGATTGTAATTATGGTGTAATTATAAAAGTTGACTTTTATACAGTGTATTGATGAATAACTGACAGGAGAACTTAAGGCATATAAATTTGGGGACATCCAGTATGAAAATAATAGATTTTTATTTCATGTTTTCAAGTTGCACTGCTTTTTTAATACATTTAGTTCAAAAATACAGTGCTGCCACATAAAAAATAGGGACCAAAACAGTGTACAGTAAGCCTACAATGATTTAGGGCGGGAAGTTTCAGATTTATGTGTATTTACATCATGTTCGTAAACAAAGAAAAGTAGATATGCTGATAGCTTACTGTATAATGTTTGGGTGTCTTCTACTGGTCATTGTGTATAGATACAGGAAAAACTTACTGGTGTTATCACAAGCTAGTATGTGTATACCTCAAACAATCAGATTCATCCACTCAGTAAAGCACAACTGATGTGTAAAATAGTAAAACACACCATATCTGTAATTATGTAATGCATTTCTGATTTTTTATGTTCAGAAAGCTCATAAAATAGAGCAATGCTTTGGCTTTCTTACAGTTGTTATGTAACATCTAAAAAATTATACCCTAAATTTTAAACGCGTAGATTATACTGTGCCAAATTTAAAAAGAAAGTTATCTACAGTTTCAGTTTACAGTTGGATAGAGTTTATAAAACCACTAATTCCTGGGCAGGTGACTGGAAAAAACACACACACACACACATTTGAGCCTGTCTGTGATTTCATTCCTCCCTCTGTTATGGAATGTACACGGAGGCCTCGTTCAGAACAACACACTAAAGCCAACCGACAGCCCAATAATTTGATTCCCAGAGGCGGTTATCATCTGAAAGAGTGAAGTATTATGAAGGAATCCTCTTCAAGTCTTCCACATCTGTAATTACTGAAATAAAGCTGGTTGAAAATAAGTTCCACATGAATATTCCCGGAGTGTCTGAGCCTAGAAGGTGAAGAGGAAAAGAGAGTGAAAATAAATAGAGAATTAGATAGTCTCATATTCTTTTCTTCTGCTAGCTGTACTGCAGTATCCCAAGGCACAGTCCTGTAGAAAGCAGGTTCTTCTCGCTAATGAAGGCAGATTGCGGTAATACCTTCCACAGTGCCCTAAAAAGGCTGTTCACACTGTTTTCTTATCTAGGAAATAAATGACATGCCTTTTAAGCCGATATGTTGGAAGGGTAAGAGTCTGATTTGAAGTGAGAAATGTGTAAAAAGGTGTTTTAGCAAAGGCGTCTTTTGTAAGCTGAATGTTTTTTTTCCCCTAATGATGCTTTTAAGAAGCCGCTCTATTAGAGATCTATTATACTCTTGGGAACGTGTCGTGAACCGGCCACACTACTCCACAATGCTATTTAAATGGTAATAACTGTGATCCCTTTAAGGTTCTTGTGCGCTTCACACAGAAACGAAAAATCAGTTCATTTAGATGTTTGTTGTTGTAGGTAATATGACAAACGAGTGCTTTTGGCACCATCAATGTTTCTGCGTACAAAAAGTGTTTTTGTGTTTGCAGTGATGAAGACAGACATCGTCATCGCCACGGCAGGGAGGGCGGCGCCGCCGTACCCGCGGCACTGGAGAGGAGACTAGAGGAACTGGAGAGGGTATGTTAGCCCCGCCCACATCCAGGTTTTCACATCATAAACGTTGCTGTTGCTGAGGAAACTTGAACGGAGAATGTTTTGATAGTAAATATTGCGGAAGAATTGTTCTGTGAGAAGAATCAGGTCAGTTGGAAATTAAGCAAAATCAGAAATTTAGTTATTTTCGCCTTTGGTGAAATCTCTGTAGTGTAAAGTGGCATGTGGGATACCATAAAATTTGAAAACGAAAACAAGACTGGAAAAGAAAGAAATCTTTTGAAACTGAATAAAGAAAGAAATGCGTTGTTCAATCATTTGTACTCATACAATCCTAGATCAAGTGTAATTTTTGCAACCGATGTTTTTATTGTTGTGTTATGCTTTCAAAAAATGATTGACAGGTAAAAAAACAGCACGTCATATCGGGTCTTATTCATGAAACACGAGCAGAACCGATTCCTGAATAACTTGTTAATCAATTCAGTGGGACAGTTTACTTGCGACTGAATTGCTGTGCTGTCGTGTGTTTGCTAGCCCACTGTTTGGCACTATCTTCTTGATCAACACTCTTCACTGAAACATAATGAGCTTGTTTCAAATGCTTAATAATACCTCCTGCTGTCTTGACTGATCCTGAGTCAGAGGTGCTGTTTCTGGCTACTGTAACTTCTCTGTGTAGCCCTGACCTTTCTGGAAGACATTTCTGTCCCTGCTGCTTTTATGAAACACCAGGAGACCAAACCCTGGGCTGCCTGCTCTCAAATGTCACCATACTTTTAAAGCAAAAAACCCCACATCAAATCATCGTCATATACTGATATTAAACTTTCATTTCAGCATGAGGTCAGCGTCCAGATTCAGTAAGTCCCGAGAGTTCCTTTAGCTTCTTATCTTGCAGTAGGTTCATATGGTTTTGTGTAGCATGACTCTGACAGAACTGTAATAACCGTCATATCTGAAGCTAGCTTAATTAGCCTCAGATCTGCAATGCGTCAAGACTTCATATATAAACGTAAAGCAAAGACCTTTGCTAGTATGTAATACCAAGATGTTTTGCTACAATGAACGCAAAATTTCTGCACCGCTAGTGTCGCCAAACAAAATGGAAAAAAAATGATGACTGGGCTGGTGTAGGTGAAAATAGATGTTCAAATTGAAAGAATTTACACCTTTTGTCATAGAGGCAAAGAGCATGTTAACACCATATGAGAGGGTTGTCTAAAAATACACACACAACTGGTCAAATGTTCAGGATCACAAAGGTTTTTTTCCACATTATTTAGAATAAACCCATCAAAACTATAGAATAACTTTGGAATTGTAACTGTTGGAATTTTGTTAGGACTAAAAGCCTACAAAATAAATGAATTATTTCATTTTGCATATTTTATTTCATATTTTAGCATCTTCAGTGGTCACAATTTGCCTAGAATTTGCAAAATCGTACACTTGACATTTTATCATCAAGCTCCTTGAGGTTTTACCTTCAAATGAATAGATCATAGAAAAACGATCCTAAACGTTTGACTGGTAGTGTATATACATTTTTGTAAAGGAAACCAGACCCTGCATGAGATCAGCTGTGCATCATACAGTAAATATAACTCTCACAGAGGATACTGGCACATTTATAGTGATGGCTTTAATGCCTGTAAATCTACAGCTCTTAGACCAATGTGGGTTTGGATGAGTTACAGTTTTACTTCTAGGTGAAGCGAAAAGCTGCTTTTTAAAGGTTGTTAAAGCTGCTTTTTAAACTGGTTTGTCATTTTCTTTTCAAGTGTGTTCGGTATGTAGAAATATGCAATCATTTACAATGTAAAGCACCCTTCTGAATCTAAACGTGTGTTTAGAAGAAACTATGTTGCAAAAAATCTTTATAGTATTAACATTTATGGTACTAAGATGATGTTTAGGTTTAACTCTGCTTAACCCTAAGGGTCAGAAACTGTGTGGAAAATGATAGCAAGTAGTAAAGTAATAATAATGCTATTATCAAAAATAATAGTCGTAAAATACTACTAGTTGAAAAGAAACTCTTTAATTCATAGTTTAGCCTCTTAACCACTGTGCTTTACTGACACAATACTTGGTGCAAAGCATTTGATGTCACGTAACTGTGTTCTCAGGAGCTGACCTTGGAGAGACAGGAGAATGCTCGCCTGTTGAAAGCCTATCAGGACAAAGACGAACTGATTGTTAAGCTGAAGGAGGAGATAGACCTGCTAAACCGGGTGAGGAACCGACAACAGTCTTGCAACATCTAAAACATGCAATTTTAAACTGTGTACATTTTCCTGTACCTTAAATTACAGGAATATTCATTGTTCAGGATCATTTATTTTACTTTTCTGGTTGTAGTGTTTGTCATTCTGTGCTTTTACGTGGATTTGTAAATCCTAATTGTGCAATTAAATGAGGTTATATTTACCGTTGTTTATCCTGTGCTAATGGACATTACTCATCAGCTAAGCACTCGTGCTATTTCACAAAGATTTTACAGACATCTGTGGATCTCCTTTCTGTCCATTTAGCAGGTGTTTCGTGTTCTGTTCAGCCTGTTTTCCCTTCTCCCTCCATTTTCCCCCGTCTTCAAAACAGCTGTGTCTCACGCAGCCCAGAAACTAAACAGAAACGATTACCAAATTACCACATCCCTATCTCCCGGCAATCAACTGCATATTGTAAAGCTGCTCTGCGGCTTAGTGGAAGATTACAATTATCCTCTGCTTTAGGGTAACAAATGCTTACAGGTCTCAAAGTGCATTTCCTGTTAACTCTCTATGTGAGATCGCTTCCTCTGAATTGGGCCTGATTGGTTATTTGATCAACCTTATAAACTTGTCTGTTGTGGGGACAGATTACAGGGTCTGTTGGGCTCGTCTCAGTGGGAAGTGATTTTGCCCTGTTGTTTCATGGTGTTTTGTTTTGTAAACCATGGCTTAAAAATTGGGATCTGGGATCGGATCTGTCAGTTACTGTTCACACTGAACATCTTCATGACCTGTGTGGAGCATCAGATGTTCTAATTAAACAATGACTTTTGTATCAACTAGAATTTGTGAAGTCTGGTAATGTAATTTCACAGCTAGTTTAACATGACATCCTCATTGGTTGTTTTTCAATACAACAATATTCAAGATTAATGTCTTGGTTCATGAAAGGTCATGCTGCATCGAAAGACATCATGAATAGCTTAAAATAACGCTTTAATATAAAATAAACTTGAAATAAAGCTTAGATTGTTTAAAATAAAAAAGGTTCTATTAGAGTTTATATAGTTAAATAAATCCTTAGATATTTCCATGACGCTCTCATGGTCTTGTCAATAAGAAATGTCTGATTGTCTTCAATAGTCTTCAATAGAAAGCTGACTCACCAGATAGATAGACACTTGCAGAAATAGCTGTCCGTACAAACAAAACTGCAATTAATTGAGGCCATACAGTTGGTCAAACAGTTGCAAAGCCAAAATCAACATTGTTAACATGTTCTTGTTATTTTGGCTATAACAAACCTCAGTACTCAAGGGACTATAGTTATCTTGAAATGGCTATGCCATTAAACCGTATGTTAATGTCCTTTAGGTAGCTATATATAAACAACATAATATATGTCAACATGTGTGTATCTTTAATTTGCTCAGCAAATTACAAGCCTTTGCAAAGCTTTTTTATAACTTTCAACAACTGTGTACACTTGTCAACGACTGCAAAAGTAGTTTTACTGTCTTATCAATGTTATACACATTAGAGTTGTCTTAATAATGAATTGGCTACTCAGAAATGCTTAACCGACTATATTATGTTCTTCATTAGCAGTCCCAGTTTTCACATTACCAATCCCCTGTGATCCCTCGGTCAATAGCCCAGTCATCTCAAAGTTTTCCCATCTCTTCTTTGTACTGTCAACACTGAGACAAAGATCCACATTTAATCATTGTGCATCATTCTGAGACAAACTCAGTTGGTGCTTCTGACCCGTTCATGCTAGTTTTATGTCTGAGATTGTTGTGCAGTCTTTAGTTAGAGTCCAAGACAAACAGAAATTTGCAGAGACTTGCCAACAAATATAGACAACAGTTCTGAGGTTTGACTCATGCTGGCTTCTTCAATAGTTGCCTGTTTTGATATCTCTTCATTATATAAGATAGTTATGGCGTATTATATTGTAAACAAATGTTCCATTCAGTGTTCTATAGGGTAACATTTGGATTCTTATATTACATTTGGATGCATACACAGAGAAAGACAGATCTAAACTGAATTCAAACATTGACCAGATGGGGCAACTTCAGACAGCAAACACTGCATTTGGAGTTTAGTCTGTCCAAAACCTGAAAAGTTTTGCTTTCCAAGGCAGTTTACGCAACTAGAAAGGCATGTCTAATGGAAACTTCATCAATCAAACCAGTCACAGGTTAGGATTTAATGTGGTTAAAGCTTTACTGCTTGCATGTAATTATAATACAGAATATATCCCAGGACAAGAGAGGAAATACTTGAACCACAGTCTGTACAGAATATTTAGTATTTGGCCGACTGCACGCAGTGATTTCCTTTAAAAAGGAAAGCGGGACCTGGAAGCTATTACAATAATCAAACAATTATTTGTGGAAAAATAAGCCGCAGTTTTCATAGTTGTGCACAAAAGCCAAGTTGCTGAATCACAGCATGTTCTTTCCCATGACCTCTTGAGTTACGGTCCGAGCTTCTGAGATCTTCAGAAAGTGTGGCACGAGCGACCCAACAGACTGTCCGTCATCATTAACGATTGAGGAACGAGAAAATGAAAGTTGTCACTTCAGTACGAGATCTTTTGACGTGACAGCAGGGCGGCTCATTCACAGCTAATTGAAGCTGCTAATGTTTAATTTGTTATTATTAATCTTGCTCCATTGACGAGGAGAACCAGGAATAGAGATGCCGTCTGTTTGTACTTCAAGACGCACACAACGCTGGCAAATATGTCATTGCAACACTATAACAAGGATAAATTGATTGTAAAATTGATTCAGAGGTCATCCATAAAAAGGATAAGGTGCATCTTGTCTGAATGTATACTAAACGACAACAGTTATTCTGAGATATTATATAACTTACATTGAATGAGCAATAAGGTTCTAACACTTGCTTTATAGATCTACTTGTGTTTTATTGGGCACTATGGTACTATGATTGTAACTGTAGTAATTTTTACTATCTTTAAATCTAAAGATTTGGCACAACACCTTGCCCAAAACAACTATTTGGTCCCATTCAAATAAATTGCAAATGGATGCACCAGGCCCACTTGCGTTTGGTTCTATGGGGTCCAAATTGTTGGTTTGTGCCGTCACATTTTTGCAGATTATAATTTTTGGGGTTGTTCTGAGTAGATCAGATGTTTTCATTAAAACAAGACCCCTAATTGCAGTGTGCAGCAACCATTTAGGTCCCATTTAATACATTGGAAGTGGGATGGTCCATTTACAATTTATTCTATGGAATCTAAATTAGATGGTAAGGTGGACACCTATAAATTATTGTTAAGGATTAAAGAGTTCATTACATTCATTTTTAGACAGCTGTAGTTACCTAGAATGACAGGCACCGTTTAAAAGGTAATTTTTTTACTAACCAGCTATTTTCATGATTTCAAGTAAAACATTTTGAGCACCAGTTTGGGCTTTCTGTATCATTCTTCTATCTGACTGTGTGATTATATACTTGCTAATACAATAAATAATAACAGCCATACTTTTTTTTTTTTTAAACAGGATCTGGATGATATTGAAGATGAGAATGAGCAGCTAAAACAGGAAAATAAGACCTTGCTTAAAGTTGTCGGTCAACTTACAAGGTAGAACCAAGCACCCTAATGGAGCCTAAATGTCCCACTGTAGGGACATTTTCCGGAGTGGGTTTTCTGAAGAACAGCCCCATTTTTCATATTATTAGCATTCCGTCACTCTCTGGAAGAGGATCTTTGTGTGTTTTTTTGGAGGCTTCAAGAATCTGGAGAGCCAGAAGATCATGAGATGTAGAAACAGTCCATCAATACAGTGTTATCTGAGGCCTCCTGCTTATACAAGGGTTGTTATTAGAAAGTGATGTTCTATTTAATGTAAATGAGTATGTACATAGTTTATGGCAACACTTTAAAAATTACTAAAAAAAGGAAATACAATTGAATGTATGTAGTGCCTCACCAAATTTATTGAAACTCATTTTGTCCTCCTAGCTCCAAGGGTTTTGGCATTGAGATCACAGTAATGTGGACAAAGGGACAACCTCTTTTTTTTCCCTCCAAATGATAACCACTTTCATGATTATTATACTTATAGGCCTATGAAAATGAATAATAAATGAACAGCAATGCAAAGAATGTTTGTTAGGCCCGATCTGAGCTTATGGGCCCATTTTAATGTGGATAACTGATATTGTATGGTGGTACTTAGTGCAATTCTATCACTTTCTGAATCATCCACTCTTGCCCAGTAATTCCAGCCTTAGCTATCAACTAATGGCATAATGTACAAATCTCCAGCTTGAAGATTGTAAGCTGTGTCTAGTAAATATTATCACCATGCTTTATTATTACATTGTACACTATTCAGATGTTTACAAATTTTGTTTCATTTGTGGTATTCATTAGATGTAGCTATTCATTATGTACGGTTAGCGAGATTTATAGCCTAGGCTACTGCTGCACATTTTTAACCAAATCAGATGTTATTAAATGCATTCATGTGGTCTCTCGTAGTCAATAAAGACAGCAAGATGACATTATAGAAAAGTGACAGCTTTGGGGTTCTTATCTATGTTGATGCTAATCTGCAATGCTAATGACATGTATACAAAAGTACTTTGGGGATTTGTTTGTTTTTAGATCGTATTGGGATCTATAGCCCATCACTAAGTAATGCATGAATAGTACCGAGGTTTGAATAAAGGTTTAAATAAAACTCTCTTGGCAAAAACATTGGTGGTCATTTGCCCACTAGGTTCTAACATTTTTGTCTTTCTGGAGCTCCCATGTTATTGTACACTGAACTCTCTTATTTGACACATGGGTTGTCAGAATATGGTTGTCAGTCTGATTTTAAAGTGCAAAAAAATGTTGTGCTCACACACAGTTATTAGTAACAGTGTAAACTACATTTCTATAAGCAAATCGACTCCATTACTAAATATATTTTCAGCAAGATGTATGAATAGAACTGTACTGGTCGACAGCTTGTCTGTAACATTGTTTAATATGAGAGCCAGTCTGTACTGCACACACTTACTCATGCATGTTGTGTTACAGAGATTAAAATGTGTCATCTGAAGAACCAGTCACTGTGTTCAACCAACCCAAATAACTCTTGATGGCTGCAATGCTCCAAAACATTTTTTTAATAGAATACAATTTAACACTGAAATGGACATAACCATCCTTTTTTCTTTTACTACTGAACTTTTTTCATTAATGAAAAAGTTCAGATTGGGACCCGAACAGAAATAGGAGGTCAAGACAGAGGAACGTTGAGCTTTCTCGGATATGAATTTTAAAAGAATCGGAGAAAGTTGAAAATTCAGCCCAATAAATCCTTAAGGGTAACCCCCATTTCATTTTTTTTTAGTGACAATTTTGACCAGTCCTCTTAAAATATATATCAGAATGAGGTCAGAATAAACAGGAGTGTTGGCTTAAGCTTTCTGTCATTCTTGAGTGGAGATATGATCACATTCTGCAGTTTAATTCATGAATACAGTATATATATGTATAAAGTATCATTTCAAAATAAACCGTAAAATATGATCTCAACATTACTTACCAGCTTTTGTAAGATTCGCACAGTTGTGCAGCAATTTCCAATGTGTGATTTGACTCCGTTATGAATAGAACATGCACAGATTGCCACAACCGCAGGAAATCATAAGGAATTCATTAAACCCATCAAAAGATAGTGTGCAGGAGGCTTCGCTATCTGGAAGACTCAGGGAATTTCAGTGAGGTGAGGCTGCATATTAATAAAGAAATGCTTCTGTGGTCATTAGAGCTTTCACCCTGAGAGTGGAATGCCTGCTATTGCACTAATGCTTAAGTAATTGCTTCATCCCCTTTCCCGGCGTTCCAGGACAGGCATGCGTTTGAATTTGCATTTTTATGGAGGAAAGAGCTGTGCACATTCTTCTGGGAAGAGTCAGGACACAAACGCATCCATTAGTGAACTTTAACACTGCTCAACCTTTCAACTAGTTGCTCTAATAATAAAAGCAGATACTGGTGTAGAGCATCGGGCCGTGGAAGTTGCTTGTTAGTTCCAATCAATAATGATTCTGATGTATTTTATAAAACATTTTGAGAAATGTTACTTATATTACCTGCTGTTCAAATGTTGTTTTTATATTCCAAGTACAACACTGTATTCATTCACTTTAGGTGGAGAAATGCATGTTGGCTGTATAGATCTCATTGTATTCTGTATATTGCAAACAAAATACAACAAATAAACTTGGATACATACAGCTAATGTAAACTAGCATCAATTAAACATTCTAGATACACCTGTAGATGTTCTGTAGAAGATCTCCAGGCTGATCTTCATGTCCCACTTCCACCCACAGACACAACGTAGATCATTTTGCATTGAAAAATCAAGGTGCTAATCAGTAACACTGCACCACATTTTACAGACTCGATTACCAAGGAGAAAAACATCCAAAATGTTTCCCTCATCTGCTTTACACTATTAAATATTATTAAATGTCGATTCAGTCTACAAAATAAACACTAAACTGTCTGTTTGTAGGACTGCTGCTGTCAACTGTAATGATTAAAAAATTGTCAAAGGGAAAATATATTACTGTATCAACAATAAAAACAGAACTAATATATTGAGACAGTGCTGTATAAACATGAATTGGGGCTCAGTGACATTTTTATTAGCCTACTATAAGCAATATAAATCCCATCTTTTCAAGTGATTCAGAATTCCTTTTTGTATTTGAAACAATACTTTAATAATGTCTGTTACTTTGTCCTTTATACTTGATAGGATTACATTTTACAAGAAACCTAGAATCAAACGTGCACTCAACTGTCAGCATTAGTAATAACTATATGGACTATGGGAAATGTTGTGGCTTTACTAAAAGTCGTAGATTACCAAATAACATTCTAGAAGACACACTAAATTCTACATATGTTCAATATTTAATTCATCACTTTTGCTGCTATTTTTAAGAAACCACTTTTTCTTATTAAGTGTTAAGGATGTTAGAGTAAAAGATAGGTCAAACTAAAACAGAGACTTCAGATACATATTATGATGTATTAAAATTATTTTAAACAAGCCAAAGGCTTGAGGTTGAGTTTGTAATATCCTAACTTCAAGAGATTGTGCCCTCTGCTGGTCTGGAGTCACAGGACATCAATAGCAGTCAATGAGGCTGGCTAATGTCTTTGATATTTTAAGGACCAAATAATAAACCTGGCACAAAATTATCTGTCATACTAGAAATTACGCAAACTGATGATGTGAGAATTCATGGAAGTTAATAACCTGGATGAAGATGGTATCTCTGTCTAGAAATAGACAGATACACTATAGAACATCAGGTTCTTTTTCCACCTGAAGGATTTGTAACCTTTCTCCGATTCTGCACTCAAGCTTGAGTTTGATCGCACACCCAGACACAGGTCTCATCTCGTATTCATTGCTCTTAAGCAGACCTTGAAGATCGACTCAGAGATGAAGCAGGCGGCTGCTGAGTAATATGTACGTAATGGTGCGAGGTGGTCAAAGTCATGTATACCGAAATGCATTTGATCCTGCGGAGCTGATAGCCCAGGGACCCCCACGCACACGCGCACACACGCCTCCTCTCTTATCTTGTTCTTGAAGGAGTCCATATTTCATTATCAGTCCTTCCATGTGCTTGCTCCTGAGAGCCAATCCACTGTGAGGATAACTGGATGGGCTTCAGTAAGCCTGAAATTGAGGATTTTGAACTAAAGACATGAAAATGTTGTTTCACCTTTGATATTTCAGATTTGTCCCTTAAAATGCATGCAGGCTTTTGCAGTGAATGGCTGCGTTTGGCTTAGTGTACAGGATAAACAGCAGTATATAAACCTAGCTCCCAGTGCCCTAGACTGAAGAGAGGGTTCATTATTATTTAAAAAATTGCATTATGCAGTTTGAACAATATCTTTGAGACAAATATTCCTGCTTAGTTTTGGTATACATTATGAGTGGATGATTGTTATTAGAAATAATGTTTATATTCTGAAAAAATGTGATAGAAGTTTGAGAAAGAAACAGAAGCAAACAGACGTGTTTCTATTTTTGCGTCACCGTCGACCGTTAAGGGTCCTGGCTGGGAAACGCTGCCCTATGCCAATCATTTTTGTGAGTGACTTGCCACTGACAAAAGCACAAAGACTCGCCAATAACAAACATGCCAATCACGAAAACACAACAAAACAAGGAGCCATTAAATTGCCCTTACAACCTTGCAACCACAGGAACAGTCAAGTAGAAAATATACAATGAATGAAATGTCACTTACCGTGATCAACAAAATCAGAATCTCGTGCGCCAGCTTGATTTTAACATTATGACATCAAAAGGCTCAACAAGACTTTTATTTCACGGAATATGAAATAAAAATCTCAGTTCTCCTTCACTTGTTACAAATAAAATAGTTGGCAGTGTGTGATAAATTGTGCAGTATTCTTTAAACGTTAGGCTGGTACTTCTTTCCAAACAAACATAGTTTGTAACAGCAGTTTTACAATATACAGGACCAGGCAGATTATTTCCCACGCATACAATTTATGTGGGTGTGTGAATTGTGTTGTTTTTTGTGCTGGTTTGTACATATACGGGGCCACTTAGGAGACAGCACGAGAATTTAATTTTTGAAATATATTTCAAAAATACACCGTTATTGCGAGGAAATGCAAAACATAATAATACAATTCTCTCCCTGTCTCCTAAGGGGCTCCGCAGGTTTGAGTTAGAAAATTTAATTTATTTCTTTTTTATTGATATAGCGCTTTTACAATATTGCAGCGCTTCAAAGCAGTTTTCCTTTTATTGAAAAACAAAACACAGAAAACCCAAAAATTGCAAAAACGTAAACATGTTTTCAAACACTGAAAAGTGTTATTGCAAATTTTGCTGTTCATTATATGCAACTTAATAAAACTAATTAGGGATACTAGTTAGTTTTACTAGTTAATGTGTAGTTAGTTTGTGACTAAAGAGGTAAAAAAAGTAAAGAGGACGTGCATTAGAAATACCTGTCATTGTGTGCGAGGCTCGTACCTCTTTCAGGGGTCTATGAGAGGGCAATGTATTCAGACACTGAGGAATGTTACAAAACTCAGTAGGGACAAAAAGGGCCACACAGAGTAGAACAACCTCACAATGCAGAAAGGCTCTGGGGGGATAACAAAAGAGAATGTATCATTACCGCAGTACAAAACCCACAGAAAGTCATAATGATAATGTCAGGAATACCAGTATGTATTTATGTGTGTATATAGTACTTACCCTGAAATAAAACCCTGTGACTAAAACACACCTAATCATCAGGACCCTTTCTTAAAAGGTCAGGGTTATTTTTTGACGGGTTACCTTGTGCTGTCAAATCTATTATAATGACATCTTTTATTATTTCACATCTGAAGACACACTGCATGGTTTCTTTAAAGGCACTTGTACAAAGATTTTTCATGTGTATATATATATATATATATATATATATGTGTATGCGTGTGTGTATTCATAATATTAGATAGATCTGTCCTTCTGCCCTTAGCATCAGAACTATTCCTTTTTTTGTAAATGCAGCTTTGTACACTAGGCTTGTTGGCTTTTAGATTAAGATGTTAAACGCTCTCTCTTTGTATGTCTTGGGGCAATATGTGAAATGCTCTCTTTCTATGTGACTTTGGCTAAAAGTGTTCGCTAAATGAATAAATGTAAATACTCTTAGAAATTGTACTGTAGAAAAAGTATGAAAAACTGTTGCCTAGGAATGGTGGTGGAAACTATAGTTTCCATGGTCAATTTCTGTGAAGGACATGGAATTCAATAAAATGCAGTTTCAAGTAGAACGATGACCTTTAAAGGCAAAAAAAGCTCTTGAGAAATTTCTGTATCAACAGGAAATAAAACATTTTATTGAACATTTGTGTATATGAAGTTATATAACAACAGTCAGAAACTCCACAGAGTGAATCACTACACAAAGTGAAACAAAATTTTAAAACACCTCATTAAAAATGAAGGTATACACAGCAATATAACTGTCAGCTGGCCGCTTGGGCCAGCAGTATGGCAGGAAAAACACCCCGAACAGTTCTACAAGATTACAGAGAAAATTTCCACACACAAAAATACTCAAGCAGGCAGTTGATATACACAAAGGCAACTAGGATTTCCCTACAGCATCAGATTCTAATTCTTTACACAGCTTTTTCTTGAAAGGTTACATGTGGCTTTTGTCGAGTATTAGAGTATTGTTTGTCATAAACTGAGCAATTGGGATTTTTATGTGGCGGTTGTTGGGTGCAGTTGTCAGAGCTGTTTGCGTACTTTGGTAAGCTTCAGAAAAAGACAGCATTGTTTTGCAGGGCTAGAAATGGCTTTTCATACTACTTACAAACCTCTGAAGTGCAATAAGCAATGCTGTCTTTTACTGTACATCTGGTTCTATACTTATATAATGGGCAGACACCTGATATTACAATTACATCTTTGCTATAAGAAATAGGAATTGTACTGTAATGATTTTAAGATTGTTACGTTTTCGTAAATCTAAAACTGCATTTTATTCTTGTTTTCAAAACAAGCTTTGTATATTAAGATATTGTAGATACCGATATAAACGAGAGTAATATAAGTTGTGTAAGAATACGTAATAAGTTAACGTAGAAGTTGTTTTAGTTGAGTAATAATTTGTACCTATATTTGTGAATATATGTTAAAGATGTTTTAGAGTTTGTCTCCAGGCTAGATCTCTCCAACAGGGTAAGAAATCATATTTAGCTATGAACAAAACACGTGAATCAATATTTATTGCAACATTGAAATGAAAGTGCTAACTATACTTGGTCCCACAATAAAGTAAAAAACAAAACACACAGTCCATACTGTACATTCTGATTTCCATAATAAATATAAAATGGTGTTCAATAGGGCACTAAAGGAACAATAACCAGATAATAGTCATGATTTTCATTATAACAGCGTAACAAAATGGTACGGCCAATCATATTAATAGTACAACATATAAGTTTCCATAACATGATACAATTCTCTTATATCCATGGTGATCTCAATAATGAGGAACTTATATCAGGACAAATATAAAAATATATACACCTATTTTGGATGGGAAGGATTGTTCATATATATATTTATTTCTTTATATATATATAAATTATCTTATGTTTGGGGTATATCATATATGTACACCCAAATATTTGGATGGTTGGATCTGTGTGCAGGAAAACTCAGTGGGGAAAAATGGAGGAATCCTTAACAAGTTTACACATCTTGGGCTCCGTACTACACAAAATGTACATGAACTGTGACCTATCTATGGTCATGGAATGCGTTTTACTGTATAGGGTTTTATTTTTTTGTCTTTTTTGTCCCCCATTGGACGATGCCACCCGTTATTTCAACACTTGGGAATGAACACACAAATATTGCACAGTGCTCAACAAAATGCTGTGTGAACGGACTAGCATGCACTTTGAATCTTCTTGCCTTGCTTAAAAATAGCTCCGCCCACCATCACAATGGTTATTAGAAACTGACTATGCTTGACTGATGTGCTTTCGTTAATTCATTCGCACTTTGTTTATGTAATAGAGGGATGGTAGCACAACATCACTATAGTAACAAGATGGTCGCTACCTACTGAAAACTACAACGCTAAGCACACACCGCAGTCACAGTGATACACAAAGCCGTCTCTAAACATATGGACTCCTATGGAATGACAAATAGCTTTTTTCTTCTTTTATTATATTTTAAGTAACAGTGCTATCACCTACATAGTAACATTGAAAACACTTAGTAACTCCTTCTGAAGCTAGCATCTAGTGTACGCAAGAGGTTCCTCCAAGATAACTCATGGTTTTAATGGACTACATTTCAATTCACCCTCTTGTTAGACCCGTAGTAAAGGACATTAAAATGTAACGTAATCGCCTGTGCAGACCATTAACTTTTACGGTTGTTGTTAAAGATTCGCTAATGCTTGTGGTGTTCAACTTGGCCGAGGCATTACAACTGGTTGGCAGCCATTGTTGTGGGTTTGATTGAACAAACTGTGCAAGCTGAGTTCTCTGACGTTGAGTTGGATTTTCCAACCCGGTGTCCTAGATGAAACTAACAAGTTTCCTAGCAAGCAGTTATCGTTTCATAGATGGTACAGTGCAAAACAGTAGCCACAGAGGAAAAGGATTGGCAGTAAGCATGGCTAACTCTATTGCCACTGTTAGAAGGCAACGAAAAGCAAAGACTGCTGTTTACGGCACCATTGCGGCCAAAATACATTGTTCCTCAATGAACCAAAACTAGAACCACTATTCTAAGTGGAGTGTGCATGGAGGGAGGGGTCATGTACATTTGTACCTCCCTGAAAAAAATGGCAGTGTTTAAAAGCTGTCCTTCGTCAACATTGTATAATACAGTGACTCATCTGCATTGACCACTTCTAAAGTTTCACTTCAAATGTGACGATCCCTCAACCTTTGATTACCGTTTGATTGAAGGCAAGGGAGTCTTTTGAAATAGACGCCCCGGTGTAAGTAGAACCCCCCATTACCCAGCCTTTAGCAAAGATTGTAAAAAAAAATCATGCAGTTACCAAAAATATTCAGACGTCGACTTAATGTAAAAAATATTTGTGTTAAAGCTAGTCAAAAACTCATGGTTTAAATTTTTGGAGGCTGAATCATAAATCCTAAACAAAACCAATAGCACAACTATTGAAAGCAGTTCACAAAACATTGTTAATCGAGCTTCAAGGACACAATGGCTACAGCTTTTGACTGTTCCAAAAATTGTCAGTTTCCAGTTTTGTAAAGAAGAGAAATTGGATTTAGGCAGATAAAAGGATTTCAAAAATCAAATAATGTTTAAAACAAGGAGCAAACTGGGGACCCGTTTTACTAAAAGCTAACAGCATCACCATGTTTGTGAAGGTTGGTTGGCATGAGAAATAAAAAAAAGGCTGATTGGTTTTCATCAAGTAACAATTCCGTCAAATATAGTAGTTTAAGCAAAGCGCACAGGTCCTCAGTTTGATAAATTAGTACAAAAACATTATTATGAAATCATGTGCTTGTAGTATTTCCAGCAGCATATTATATATCATGAAACCATATTAGTTAATGGCCTTTGTGTGTGTATTTTACGCATATGTTACATCTGTAATGTTTTACGTAAACAAGAAGCGCAAAACCATTCTTTACGAGTGTACCTCCACTAGCGTCTTGCAGGTTGGAATTTCTTTAACTTGTAAATATTTATATATAGATATATTGTATATTTTAGTGGAATGCAATAAGGTAAAATTCTTAAGTCCCGTTATATATATTGGCTCTTCTATGTCTGCATTTACATAATTTAAAATAGAACATCTTATTAAAAACATCGAGATATACACAGATTAGGAAACGGGTAACAACATACAAACACAAACTAGAAATCATTTTGTCTGCATACTGATATATACACCTGTGGTACAATAAATTCCTCCAGTCATGCGCTATACAGATCATATTGCTTAAAAGAAGGGGGCATTTGGTTGGGGGTTTTAGAGTCATGAATGGAGGTAAAACAATAAAGAGGAGGGAGAAGTTAATTTGACGGGAAGGGTTTAAATCCGACATAACAACACAACATCTCGAGGGGATGGGGCGAGGGTGTCCAAATACCAAGAAGGCGGTTTTTGTAAGACAAGAAATTAAAAGTGAGGGTGCATGAATCCTTTTATCACTGAGGTATTTACACGCACTGGGTAAAGAGCACTACACGGACATGTTTAGGAGGATTTGGGCTGCTCTATTTTTTTTGAGCAGCCAGCAGGGCATCCACTTCCTCTTCTGGCTTCAGCACGTGCCACTGAGCGATGGGTCTCCTTGGATTGGCCAGCATATCCGACCAATGGCGGAGCTCGGTGCCTGTGCTGTTTAAGCCCACAAACACTTTGCCGATGGCATCGTTCTTGCCAATCTTGTCATAGTCCAGAACAGTTATAACAACTTGAACTTTCTGTAACACAAGTTAAAGAGACATGATTATAAAATGCCAAAACTAATTTGTAAGTTCTTTGTCTTGAGGTAGAATTTTAAGGTGAAAATTCACTAATAATTAATTTGTGGAAATCAATATCATCTTTTATTTACACAGGCGGTCCTGTGTTGTTTTAAGTTCCCATTACATGGTGAGGTTGATGCATATTAGTCTGCATTACTGGGCTTGTAGAACATTTTTAACAATTACCAAAAATACTCAGTGACGTAAAAGTTCACGTCATGGACCATTTTTTTGAATACCACAGTGATATAACCACAGTTATCTCAGTGTGATAATTCAAGGTTCTGTTCAAGAGCCTGTTCAAGGTTCAAGAGTCTGTTCAAGGTTCTTATACTCTACAACAGTGTGACACTGAAGAGTGTGTTGGCAGACACCAAAGAAAGGACATTAAATGTCATCAAAGAGGCGGATAACTATGGTAAATTGAAGTTGCATGCAACTTATCGGTGCAAGTTTAGGGTCAATGGCTCCCTCTAAGCTTACTTACATAGAGCCTGACCCTGCTTAAGGATCGAAAGCAAACAGACAATGTGAATTAACATCTGTAGAGCTCTGATTATCCTTCGATCCACCTCTCTTCTTGGATTTGACTGACCAATGAGAACAGGCCTGGAGCCATTGTTCTCAGGAGCCAGAGCTAATTTGCCATATAATGAAATATTGAAGGATGTACAATGTGCAGGGTACAGTTAGTTGGGGAAAGCCGCTTTTAGAAACGTCTGCTGTTTTGTCTGAATGGGGAGGTAGGGCTCTGTGGTTAACAGACCTCCAGACACACTCTGAATTCAAAGCAGCTTACTCAAAGCATAAAATGTATTCTCTGAACCGTGAAATGCTAAATCAATTTGAAGCAATTTAACTCTTATTGCACTACCTAGCATTGCATCCATTTTATTCTTCAACTAATTAGCAACCAAACTTTTTAAAAGGCTCATGCAGAGCTTTATCGTGCTTCCCGAGTTACATTTTGGCTGCAGTATGACTATTATAGCTGTCTCTATAAATTTGATGTGCAGGTTCATTCAAATAGTAATTGCAAACAGTAGTCATGGAAAATGGGACTTTGCATTACATTTGCTGCTGGCAGATCAGAGCTCAACACTGAGACTCAACTACTAAAGACAGAAGCAAGTTTCTTACCTGGATTTGTTCGAATGGCACTTCGAAACTGAAAGACTCGTTGTAGTAAGGGTTGAGGGTGTTCTTTTTGATTGTCGTTTTCTTCTTCTTCAGCCGCTTGCCGTTCTGCATCAGGTGAATCTTCACGTAGGGATCTGATAACATATAAGAATAGGACACAGTGTAACTACAGTTAATGAATTTACAGAATAGCACCATCCAAGCATATTATAATAAATCTGTTGGCTACCAAAGTATGAAGCTAGAAGCTTTCAACCTTGGGCTGTAAATTAGCAGGTCCAGGAACAAGATTAAATGCAGCATTAGTTTTAAACACTCAACATGAATTATTAACTAAATTAAAAACTTTCAATTAAAAGAAATGTAGAAAGAAAACAAGATATCTGAGGTGCACCAAAGAGGCGAGTAATCCTTCTATAAGCCAAGATCTGGACTTTAAAAGTTTTGGAACCCAGACAAGTGAATGTGTTCTCAATAACATACAACACATGTTGGAAGCATGATACATTTAACTGTATACTCATTATAATATCAATACATTGCATCGCTATAGATTTCGAACTTTTATCTGTCTGTTTAACCGTGGGTGCTCAGTCATTCACAGCATTCTTTAAAGCTCCTTAGGACAGATTTTTATTTAAGCCTTAACTGACAGGTGTGTGCCCTGCTGGATCCCCGAGAAAATGTTCGCTTGTACATTAGTGTTGTTCAACACATCAATCTCTGCCTTGAAATTCTATCCATTTTCACCTTCTATTGTCTGTTCCCATCATGCATCTGTTATCATCTGTTTACCTCGCCCACTCCTGACGCTTACTCATCTTTCTTAGAATAGCTTTTTGATTGAAACCTCACAATACAAATAAAGGACGAAATGTCACAAAATATCTGATTTCACATCTATACGG
>JAZGTK010004899.1:0-23435 GCA_036877625.1 Ambastaia sidthimunki
CGCTTGCACTAGTTCTGTGTTTAGTGCACTCAGCAGAAAGTGCACGCTTGCACTAGTTCTGTGTTTAGTGCACTCAGCAGAAAGTGCACGCTTGCACTAGTTCCGTGTTTAGTGCACTTACTAGTTCTGAGACAGTCACTCTCTTGTTCTTCTCTCTCTCTCTGCATGCAGACCTGAACATACAGAAAACATCAGATGATTTATTCATAAAGTCTTTAAAGCAGCAGTTCTCAACTTTTACCTTTATCGCCATCTCTGTTCAAAACATAAAATTGCAAGTTGCATGTGCAGCTATTTTGCAGTAATTATTGTGGATGACTAGTTTAAATTCTAAACGGTTGTTATAAGAACAAACTGCAAACACACCATCATTTCAGCTCCCTCATGCAATTTAGTAGCCAAATCTTTTTCTTTATTGTTACAGACGTGGTGTAACCACAAGTCAAACTGACATTTCCAGTGAAATTAAAAATCAGTATTAAAAACTTAACATTGCAAATTGGTAAGGTAAGGTGATTATGTTGAACACTTATCTGTCATGTACTTATGCCTATATAATCATGCTTAATAATTTATTTTTTAAATTTTGCTCATTTGTAACCAAAAAAAGCTATGGATTGCAGCTTTAGTAGACATTCTATTGTATGAGGGTTAGGGTTAGAGTTTTTTGAGGTGCTGTCCCTAGAGCAGTATTGAGATTTAACCATAGTCTGCTTCACTTCTGCTGTACATGTTGTGTGTTTCACCTCTCTTAAGTAAATACAGCCTTTTTGTGCCAATCAGCTGCCTGGTTTAAATGTAGGTGATTATTATGCACATTCCTAGCCTGCAAGCTTCCATACACTCTTTTGCATTTGTATTCTAGAAGAAATGTAAAGCTAATTATAGGAGTTCTCCATGGAGTGAAGTCCCTGCAGGGTCAACAAATCCAGCCAGAAGAAATACACTTATACAAATCAATGGAAACACAGCAGGTGGCCTCAGAGCCTTCATCTGTATCCATTCACATGAACCAGTCTGATGCTAAAAACTTTCACCACAAAAACATGTCTGCCTCAGAGTGACATACTGTACATGCACACTTGGACATTTGCATTTCTTTTGTCCATTTGTTCTGTTTTTGTTTTTTATGGCCTATTAAAACCATATTTTAAAAAAATCACTGATTCAATTTTTTTTAGATTCGGCATTTATTAGTGTGGATATGGATATTATATTGCTGCAAATTGTGACCAATGACCAGAACGATCTGATGCAGTATAAATGTAATAATGAAACATTTATCTGTTAGTGTCAGTCTCGTTGTGTGATGGGTAAAAGAAAGGTTTAGCAGTCACATTAATTAATTAATTAATTAAATCATTCATTCTTTGTGAGTGAGCGAGCGAGTGAGCGAGTGAAGGGGACTGCTGCGTCTTAATAATCAGCATCTGGTTATCATCTCCACCAGATGTCACTAAACTTCAGACGCGCAGGTCTCACTGGATCTTGAGGCCCAACAGAACATTTACAGGGAATTTTTTTATACATGCAATGATTAATACCCCACAAAAATATTCTGAGGATAAACCATTTCTCATAAATATGGATTTTGTTAGATTATTATATATACAAAGCAAGAGAGGAAACCAAATGGTCTCATCATGTTCTATAACCTTTCCCAAAAGCTTATCACAGGCCTACAAATCCAATACGGTCTTCACTCTCCATATGAAGAATTATGAGTCTGATTAAGTCATCTTTTACAGTCTTCGTAATGTCAAATGTTTTAATTGTGCAGAGTGAGATCTTCATGACTTAGAGGAACAACATGAAAAAAAGGATGTTCTGTGTATAGGGTTAGGGTACCATCACTCCATCACATACTTGTCACCTATCTCTCCATCACACATAACGGTCACATATCACATGCCTACAACACATCACGTCATTTCTCAGCTGTTGAAACTAGAGGAGTGTGTAAATTTGTTCTGGAGGATATGACTAGCGGCTTAGTGTTGGTTAGAGTTTAGTTTCAGAGTTTAGTTTTATCTCTGCCTAGTGGTTTTGACATAAAATAAACACATGGCAAAGGTAAACTCATTGTTCTGCTGATGCCTTACATGCTAAAATGTTCTCTCGTCTGTCTTTGGTGTTGATTACGTATGCCTGATATTGCCCTGCTCGTACCAGTCTGTTGTTGTCTTGTGTCTGTAATTACCTTGCGCATTGAGCTCAGAGAAATGCATTTGTTGTGTGGTTGGAATGACAATAAAGTAACAATTTGGTGGTGACAGAGTGTGTGAATGTGAACATAAACACACACAAACTTTCTATCAAGTTTGTGAGGGTTCTCCTTGAGAACTCGCAATATCTGCAAATAGCTGCAAAGGGCTGAAAGACATGTAATGATGATGGAGAGAGATCAAGTGAAGTGAAAGTGACATTTGTCAATGTATGGTCACCCATACTTGAACTGTGACCTGCATTTAACCCATCCAGTGAGTAGTGAACACACACACACCCAGAGCAGTGGGCAGCTATCACTGCAGCACCCCGGAGCAACTGGAGGGAAGGTGCCTTGCTCAAGGACTCTTTAGTTGTTTCCTGTCTGTAATGGAAACGTAACCATTAGGCCACAACTGCCCTGATCATGATCAGAGACATCCTGATCACTCAGAACGGCATCTGTCTCACACTCTGATCCTCTCCTGTAAATGAGTTTGATGTTTATGAATTTTGTGTGCGCTGATGGTTTATCCAGGGAGAATGTTTTACTGAATCAGAAATGACTGTGGAGTGCTTCTTAGAGGAGTTAATGACTGGCCTGAATTCCAAACATTTCTGCTGGTTTATTTTCAGAGACCTGCTATAGCATGACAACACCTGAAAAAGCTGCAGTATAACCGTTTTCCTCACACACAATTTTTATTGTACATATTTAGCTACTGTTCATTTTGAAAAAAGTTAAAAAAAAAAAGATTTTTCAGCACATATAGGACAGGATTCTTTTGTTAATTGTTTTTGACACTGTAATTTGTTATGAGACAGAATGTGTTTGTTTGTGTTTCCTTGTTAAAATTGCATTACAAAATAAAATTAAAGAAAGCACAAATGGAACAGAACTGCATGATTTCATTTTAAATGCTTGTGATTTTTTTCCTTGCGTTGTTTCTTTTTCCTGATTTGAAGAATTGCACTGGTCAACTGTTTGACGGTTAGATGTCCTGGGGGCACAACTATGTATAAACTGTGGAAAAAAGAATTGAGTGTGAGGCTGTGAGTGTGATTATGGTGAAAGTGATTCTGGCGTGTGAGGCTGTGAGTATGATTGTGATGTGAGAGTGTTTGTCATCTGGGAGTGTGATTGTGGTGACAGTGATTGTGGTGTGAGGTTGTGAGTGATTGTGGTGTGTGTGACCGTGGTGTGTGAGGTTATGATGTGAGACTTGCAATGTAATTGTTGAATGTGAGTCTATGAGTGTGAATGTGGTCTGTGAGTGTGACACTGTGAATGTGATTGTAATTGTGGCATGTGTGAGGTTGTGAATGTGGGTGTAATTGTGGTGTGTGTGAGGCTGTGAATGTAAGTGTGATTGTGGCGTGTGTGAGGCTGTGAATGTGATTGTGCTAACATTGCAAAATAGTGCTTGTGTGAGAGCGGAGAGCCAGCAGAGCGGGTGAAGAGGAGATTTTTTCAAGTCACAATGTCATGTAGACAAGAAGAAAGAAAGACAGGTGAAAAGTGATGCTCACTGCACTGTAGTCTGCATTTCCTTACATATGAAAAACAACTTGTTTCCAGCCAGTGATAAACTTTCTCATTGTCTTCTAAATATAGAAGTAACACAAAAAGTGTGAGACAAATCTTTAGGGATAAAATGTAAATATGGAAAACAATGTTTGTACATCGTCGATACTGACAAGTGCCATTACTGCTACCACACTATGCAGTACAAAGCACAAGCTTAGTGTTCATGTGCTACACCAGCTATAGACAGAGCCCAGAGCATCATGGGAGATATACAAATTTTACACCACATTACTTGTTTGAGTCATTCCTTAACATTCCTTGAGACTCATGAATTCACAACAGTCCCTAAATATTGTGTGTGTCAGTTACAGGAAGTCTTTACTGTTCTGCTTAGAGATTAATAATTCAAGAGGGTTTTGATTCAATTAATCTGTGGTGTGTTCAGGAGGAGCTCTCTGCTGTAATGAGAGAGAAGTTATTGAGCGTGGGCCTGGAAGCCTCAGACATTACAGGATATTACTCCAGCTCTGAACACTTTTATGTACATTAAGTAATTTTATTATATTGCCAAACTTTAATGACAGTCTGTGCTTAGGAAGTGCATTAATGTTGCAGGAGACAGTGTGTGGTGGGGAGGTGAAGGAATGTTCTTAAGATACAATGCATGCAAGCACAGTTAAGCACAGTAAAAGCTTATTAGTAAGTGAAGTGTTTAACCTTTGTAGTTTTATATCTGTTGGTGGTGTTTAAAAATCCCACAATTTATTGTTGATAGTGAATGTCCAATAATATTCCTTAAAACATTTCATCACTGTTACTCCCTGATTGGTTTAAAGGATTTAAATCTAAAAATTCATTTTAGCTGCTGTGGAGAGAAACATTATCTGTAAATAAAGATATAAGTTTTATATCACTTCACTGTTGTTGCATGAAAATAAGATGTGTGAAGAAGATGTGTTTCTGTATCGCTAGTTTTGGCTTTTGTTTTGTTTTTTTCTGAACTGCATCACTGTTGTTTGATTGTAAAACAGAGTAGTTATTAACATACTGGAAATATTTTCATACTAACGGCAGAAATGTTTATTATGAAGCAAGTTTTCTCATCTAATTGATGTCGGTGTTAATTATTCCTGTGAGACTTAGATGGTTGACTGTTTGTGAATATTGAATGCTAAAGTGTGACAACATGCCACTAAGTGTCAATGTGTCTCAAAGACAACAATATATGTAGGAGATACATCAAGAAATTTCAGGTTCTTGGTTTGGGTTTGTCTGTGGACATTTACATTTTTAAAGGTTCAAACGTTTGTCTTCTGTGAAATTCGTTTTTCTTCTTTTGGCGTAATTTAAAGTGAGTAAATTAAAAATGTGTATAGGAAGTGGTTGTTAGTTTAGACTCATCGTCCTTGTCTCATGCATACAGTAATGAAGGATCAGTTATCATTACAGTTCAGGGTTTGTCATCTCTAAATAATTAATGAAGTAGATGGTGGTTAATCCTAATGACTTGGCAGAAGAGCGTCAAATCTCTGTCCATTTCCACCTACTATATTTGTGAGTGCAGAAAACTAACCAGATTCTTTTTTCTACCCTGCAGACTGAATTAATTGTATTATTGATTCATGTTATAGTTGATGCTCTGTCAAAGATGTTTAATTAATATATGCACTGTGTTATTGCTAGCCCTGCAATTACGAATGTAATGGTACACATTTTCTGTGTACTGTGATCAGAGTCCTGTAGCATTATGATGGTCTTGATAACTCTGCCCCTAACCATATGTAAACTGGGACAGTTTGGTGTTCCATATGCAGACAGTGTTTTCATTTTAATGCAGAAGGCATATGAGCATGTGTAAGTATGAGAGAATATAATGTAGATAATAGGGAAACGATGGCCAGTCTGATAATAAATAGTGCCATTAAAGACTAAGATGATCCACAGCTTCATTTCATCACCTGTGTCATGTTACTGTATGTGTTTAATATACAATAAAGAACTCGCTTCACCTTCATAACTGCGAAGCACATGCCTAGGCGTAGGTATTTACATATCAACATTTTGATTTAATAACGTGACAAAAGGAGACAAAAACAGGACTTGGATGCGTCAGTAAACTGTTTTTATAAAGTCAGGAAACTACCTTATCTATAACAGTTACTTTACCATTTACGGCGTAGAACCCAAAATAATTGGCTGGCGGTTCTGTGCTTTCACTTTTAAAACAGGGTAAACTATTGACTTATTCACTTGATTTGGGCCTACGCTACAATACGTTTAGCGTGCTACTGGATGAGATGGCAAACAATAAAATAAAAACCAAACGGAGTAATCATAGACTGTAAAAAATGCACTACATACAGCACTTTAAAAAGCAAATAGTTTATTTATAGTTTGAATACGGATTTCACGTCATGTTCGAATGCATATTTGAATACCAAATAAAAAGTGACAGTCCTAGTTTATGTTAGTTTAGTGTTTGACACTGATTTGAACAGATGTATTGTCACCCAAGAGTTCTTGTAATGTTTATTTCTTCACCTTACATTTACTGCTGGAGCAACAGGTTTTTATAACACCACACTGCCAATGAGGGAGAAACATATCAGAATCCGACAACACCAAGACTTGTTCATTCATCAGTGTCCGGTAAAATTACATAGTAAAAATTAAGAAAAGATAATAATGACAGTGTACAGACACTCTGACATTGAGGAATGTTAAACCTACTCCAATAAATTCAGCATTCAAAATGCTATACAGACCTAAGGCGTTATGTTGTAGATATATTCAGCCTACCTTTATACTTAGGACAAAGGGTAGGATACCTATACTTTATACTTAGGAAACACTGAGGCCTTGTGCAGCTTCAGCGCTGTGGTGGGTTAAAAATGACACCATAAGTTTGCATGCTCTGTTCTGTGACATATGCACACCACTAAATTAGCCAGACAGCGAGCCAATGTCACTCGCTGCAAGGAACTAGTCTATCAGCACAGAACCTGACATCTGCATAGTCGCTTAACACCGGATGCAGTCAGGCCATCCAGAGCACTATGCTGAAGTTGTAATGGAGCATGATTAAGCAACAATTGATTACTGATGGATTAATGTGATGAGTGTTCCTGTACAACATCTATGAATGTGATGAGTGATGCCTGAGTGTGTTGAGTGATGCCTAAGTGTGTTGAGTGATGCCTGAGTATATGAGTGATGTGTGAATGTGATGAGTGATATATGAGTATATGAGTGATGTGTGAATGTGATGAGTGATATATAAGTATATGAGTGATGTGTGAATGTGATGACTGATTTATGAGTGATGTGTGAATGTGATGAGTGATATATGAGTACATGAGTGATGTGTGAATGTGATGACTGATTTATGAGTGATGTGTGAATGTGATGAGTGATATATGAGTATATGAGTGATGTGTGAATGTGATGAGTGATATATGAGTGATGTGTGAATGTGATGAGTGATATATGAGTACATGAGTGATGTGTGAATGTGATGACTGATTTATGAGTGATGTGTGAATGTGATGAGTGATATATGAGTATATGAGTGATGTATGAATGTGATGACTGATTTATGAGTGATGTGTGAATGTGATGAGTGATATATGAGTATGTGAGTGATGTGTGAATGTGATGAGTGATATATGAATATATGAGTGATGTATGAGTTGTATTGGCAGTGTGCAGTATGCTAGTATTACTTTCTGACCATTTTTATTTTCTAACATTCAGAGATTCTAACAACAGAGAAACTCAAAGTTGGCTTGATACTTATTGGAGGTTTAATGAAAGAAATGGACTGGAAGTGCTTAGTGTTTGGTGATCTTATGTAAGCTTATATAAACTCCGTGGCAGCCATCAGAAGATTTTTTTACACTCTAATGGAGGTTAAATTAAAACTTTTCAAATAATTCTTTCTTTTATCTTAAATTTTTGTCTGAACACTAAAATGAGAAAAGCAATTAATTTATTTTTTAAATGAAGGAAATAAAGTAAATGTTTTAAAGATTTTGTGGTTTGAAGACTCAATTAACATGAAACCAACTCTAACCCTATGATAATACAAATAGAAGAGCTACCTCAGGAAAAACATACTTTTTATTTATGCAGTATTCAATTTTCGTATGAACTTCAATGACTCTAGTTTCTTTTTTAAAGAGTTTTACTTTGTATCTACTTTTTACTTTGTATATGGATTTAAAAAGAAAAGCAGCAATGTAGCATTACTGCATCTGCAGTGTATCTCTGTATATGTGTGTGTGTGTGTGTGCTTGTGCGTTTTCCTGCCCTTCTTGTGACAGACAAATGGTGATGAAATGACAAATGGACTTTTGTAGGAATTTTGGGTTTAATCGTGTATGAGACGAATGCAAATACAAAACACGAACGCACACTCACAAACAGACATAATGTTGATGTAATTTTGTTCTGCTCCATGTTTCATTCATACAGGAAATGAATACAAAATTAAAGCATATGTACACACCATGTTTCATAGAAAATCAATAAAAAACCTCTGTGATGTCCTGTGTAACCTGAGGATTATACATGAATGAGAACAACATGAATTATATCACATAATTATATCACAAGATATTCACTCTGCAAGATCAATACTACAGAGTTCACCTATAATTAAGAGTTAGAAAACGTGTCATCTTTTTAAAATAAAAAAGAAGACAAATTATGTTTCTTTTGTTGCTAGTTAAGGTTCAGAAATGTTTTGTTTCCTTGACAAGAATATATTAGCTGAATGAGTGATTATACATGAAGTAAATGACCAAACTTATATTGACCAGATATATATTTAAAATATGCCCTACATGATCATATTAAAAATGTTCCACAACAGAACCACTGGAATTTCTTGCCTTTATTTATCCAGCTTTTGTGTGTGACATTGTTTGAAATAGTGTCACACACAAAAGAGACACAATTTGCATTTATGGTCACATGACTTAGTCTGTCATTTGTTGTGTTATGTTGATGTTTTATCTGGGTTAATGAAATGAATCAAAAAGCATTGCACACTATGTTCAGTGTGAACTATATTCTGGATCACCTAAAAGTAGTTTAAGTAGCTGTATGCAATTTCAGACACAGGTGCATTTCATAAAAATCAGCACTATGTAGTTTTTGTATCTACATAATCCTTAAACTCCTTTTGTCAAAGAAAGGTTTGTTTCATTCAGTCAAAGAAAAAATGATGGTCCACAGATTCGGTGTCACGTATGTTCACAGGTAGCCACCTCAGTTAGTGCATTCTGCTCCTGAAGTGCTCCGCCTGTAGGGCTCTGCACAGCGCGACTCGACACAGAGTTCTTCTGTAATTCTATACCAAACACTGGCAGTGCGTTCTGCAGCTGTCTTCTGTACTGCACAAAACTGCTCATTTTCAGAAGAATAGCTAGTATGTTTTTGCTCATAAGTATCCCAGAGACTCTGTTATCTTTATAGAGAAGCAGATTCCCTCCACGGATGAAGAGAGTTACAACGTTAATAGTGGCCAAACTCAGGATGGGGTACAGCATCATCTTGTGGGCACTGATGTTGATGCCCTGCATGCTGATCTCACTTAGAGACACACAAGGAAGCACTAAAAGAAGAATATAGCAGTAAAAAAACATTAGTCCTTCCATCCAGAGAGGAAGCCCTTTTTTCTGTGGTTCCCACAGGTTGGCCTGGATGTCCAAAACATCTAACAGATCCACCACCACCCAAAACAAACGGTTTCTGATCTCCTCCTTTTTCTTAAAAGCCTTTACATACTCCATGTGGTCAACAGCTACCAAAATAACAAACAGCAGGGGAATAGAGATGGAGAGCAGCAGAGTCAAAGCTTTCCGTGCTAATGCGTCCAGGCTTTTGCGGTCAGCCTTGTAGTTCTGGTAAACAAAATACACCTTCATCTCCAGGACAAAAACATAAAGGAACCAGAGAATCATGGCGTAGCCTCGTTTTGCGGTCCTCACCTCAGCTCCCACCCACACGGCCACATACCGCAGGACGATGAGGAAGCAGAGGTCTCCCACCGTCACCATGATGCAGATACCGATGCTCCTTGGGCCATTATTCTGTTCGACGAGGTACGTGTCCATCAGCGCCATACTGCTCACAATGATAATGGCAGTCAAGCACACGTGGGGCTTGTTAGTGTGTGGGGGGGGCACCATCCTTCCCTGGGCAGAGCGGTGGACCTTGTTTAGTCACTTGGGGAGTTCAGGCTGATCGCCTCCCCAGCGCTGCTTCCATGGCTGAGCTGCAGGATTCAGTAGCACACAAATGAGATGACATTGATCAACAAGAATATAATCAAAGCCACAGTAAGCAGGTACAATGTTGATTCAAGGTTCCCATAGCTGCATTAGAAAGATCTCAGTTGATTTTACATCTACAGGTGCATTTAACATACTCGTGTAACAGCTGGACACCTGCTTTGTCAGCGGTCTGAAGTTTATCCTGACATTGAGCTCTGGACGTCCTCGGCGCATGTGCTCTCCAAGACAAAATTATAGCTGTAATCCACATGAACAGTGACACAAGCTGCTTTGATTTCTTAGGTTCTGCAGTCAGACATGTTCCTTCAAAATCCCTCAGTTGTGACAGATTTAGTGAGAAAAAAAGCATCTTCATTTCTAAGTAAAACTCACTTTGTTCTGTGAAGTAATAATCTGCCCTAGAAAGCTACTACAGAAAGTTATTTTAGGTAAAAATGTACTTACTGTTGCTGTAAAGCATTGCTCTGTCCTGCTAAAAGCGCCGTTCTTGTGTCTGTTGCTGGAGTGTTTGTGAATGAAGGTGGCGTCTGGGTTTAGGTGGTGAGCTGCTGTTTGTGTGTCTGCTGTCAGCAATGGATTAAAGATCTTCTTTCACATACCGGCTCTGCTGCTGCTTCAATCCACACGTTGCTTCAGGGACACTGCATATATGAGCGTGGAATCATCTCCTCTTCCTCTCTGTGTCTGTGTGCTAACAGCTCCTGCAGCTCCACTTCTGGCACACTGATGCTCCATTTCTCTCTCTGTCTCGCTCTCTCTCTTTGTCTCTTTCTCTCTGTATTGGATTTGTTCACCCTCCCCCCTGTGTATGTGATGTTCAGCTGACTGTGTGTATACTTTTAATACATATATTTTAAACTATTTAATTTTCATTTCAATTGTATCCACTTGTAAAGTGTATTTCATAATCCATATATTTTGTTACAAAGCAGCTTTACAGAAAAATACTGCCTCATCAAATTCTCACCATCACCAGATGTCTCATGCTATTAACAAAAAGTAGCCAAGCTGAAGCTGTCTGTTTATCTGCAGGTGATCAAGCAGGTTTATGACATCTGCTGCTAAAAGACCAGCTTACACAAGCAAAACTGAATTATTGGTTCATGGTGTGCAGGTGCTGCTGGTATTGTAGTTTATTTGTGATGTATTTATCTAGTGGCATTCTGGATGCAAACATGCTACCACATCTAAACACATGCCACAGGAGCAAAATGCACCTAATGAATTCAATTCCAGCAGTTCTTTGCTGTGTTGCTATACCCAGAATGCAGTGGCTGTTAAATGCAGGCATGGCTTTAGAAAATTGATGCATGCAGTGCAGTAATGGTTTGGAGTGGAGAGCGACACAACAGCAAGGACAAAGATCTGAGTCGCAGGGGACGGCCATCTTCACTGCACTGAGTCACTGCAGATGGAGAAAATATCATAGGCTGAACAGACATTTTCTGTCTCTGAAGTGTTAAAAACTCCCAGAATCTTTCAAAACTTTGTTTCCTTAAAAATGTTAAAATCTTCTTTTTGTAAAGCTTGCTTTTATGTAAAGCTGCTTTGAAACATGATGCACAACGACTAAAATGTTCATTTCTGAGTGTTAAGCTGTAAAAGGTTGAACACAGGTTTTTTGGCTGCACATTCATTCTGTGAATCTGATGATGGCAAGTGACTGATAAAAAATATTTGCTTTGACATAGACGTTGTAAACATTAAAATGTAATTCTGTCATGTTAGACTTTTGCATTTGACAGCAGATTCTGCTAACACTGTGATGCAGGCTGTTAGAAACACTGAAACGCTGCTTCTGTCATTGACTCCTGAGGAATCTGACAGTGTGAAGAAAATGTGATATTTTAGTAACATTAGTCACCCATTCACCCCACAGAATGCTGCTGTATTTATGATTTGCATCAGCTCATTTGCATGTCTTGATGGTGTTTGTATATTTCCAAGGCAGCACTGAAGGTCGTGTTCTGACTTCTCTTTGAAAGCCATCGTCTCGTTTTATTCATTATTTATCAGAATGTGTGAAGTATTATTGATAAGTTTTGACTGGTGAAATGAAGTGTGAACTGTCTGTCAGTCTGAATGTGATTTACAGGTGAATTGTGAACCGTCTGTCAGTCTGAATGTGATTTACAGGTGAATTGTGAACCGTCTGTCAGTCTGAATGTGATTTACAGGTGAATTGTGAACCGTCTGTTAGTCTGAATGTGATTTACAGGTGAATTGTGAACCGTCTGTCAGTCTGAATGTGATTTACAGGTGAATTGTGAACCGTCTGTCAGTCTGAATGTGATTTACAGGTGAATTGTGAACCGTCTGTCAGTCTGAATGTGATTTACAGGTGAATTGTGAACCGTCTGTCAGTCTGAATGTTCCTGTGGCTCAACTGGTAGAGCATTGCGTTAGCAGCGCAAAGGTTGTGGGATTGAACCCAGGAAATACAAGTACTGATAAAAATGTATACCTTGAATTCACTGTAAGTTGCTTTGGATAAAAGCGTCTGCCAAATTGATAAATGTAAATAAATGTGATTTGTAGGTCATAGAAAGAAAATCTAAATGAAAAACACAAATAAATTACACCCATTTTGTGAATTGGCCTCACAATCAGCAGGACATAAAAAGATGGCAAATTTACATCAGCAAAGACAATTTGTACATGGAGCATAACAACAGAAATGGGCTCATAAATCACATTAGCTTCGGCCCTGAGTGCCATCGATTATCTCACAACAAAATGAATGGGGACATTAAAATCTCCCGTCCCTAAACATTTACGTCAGGAGTCTCTGTATGAGATATATGAGGTATGAGGGCCTGGGGCCCGGATTCCTCCCCCTTGCCCCATCCCCCTATCAGGTCAGGGAAGTGTTTTATTTGGTTAAACAGGAAAGCCAGTGTGTTTCAGTTTGTGTATGTGATGTGTATTAATTGTTTGAAATGACCCCCCCCAGTCTGATCTGTATCCACTGGTGCTGGTGATATATCTGTAATGTACACACTTGCTGTGTCTTGATTTTGAAGAAAATTTTGTCGTTTGATGTATTAAGCACAATCCAGTAAGATTAAAGCAATAGTTCTCCCACACAAATGAAAATTAGCCCATAAATTACTCATCCTCATGCCATTCTAGGTGTGCATGACTTTCTTCTTTTAGCTGAACACAATCTGAGTTATGTTAATTAGGGTCCTGGCTCTTTGCAGCTTTATAATGGTAGTAAATGAACCCGGCTCCCTGTCAGTAATGCAAAATCTTATTGGTTCACGCATGCCTAGTGGCGTAATTTGAGATTCAGGTTGAAACGCGCCGTACATTAAAACATGCCATCAAACGCTAAATACATTTAACAGACAGTTTATCATCATTTGAATTCATATCTGTAAGCCTGCATGTCAGTACAGTTTACAGTACACTAGAATAATAGAGTAACAGGCTCTGCTTCATATTTTATTTATTTACAACAATGTCCATTTCTTTACAACAATCAGATAAGTGACACACATGCAAAGATACATCTCAGTTGATTCTTGATTTAGTATTGTAGAGGCTTATATTCATTGATACATCCTTGAGAACTGGTAGGAAGCAGTTTAATCAAAGAACAGGCGTTTGTTTTCCATCAGTTATCAGAACAGAATGTACAGACGTACACCGGGTATATGAAGGCTAGGTTAAGTAAACAGGAGCCCAGCTCAAGCTCAGCTGAAGTCACACAGGTCACATAGGCCTTAGTTTTCTATTTTAATCATAAGAGCCAAAATAATATTTCACACATATCCAAAGTGATTTACAAATGAGAAACATCTGAATAAATTGGGTTAGGGTTAAAACTAACTTTATGCTTTTTAGGCTTTATGTTCATGATGACATCAGTGAGGACATGTAGACCTTGAACCTGCAACCTTCTATTTTCCTGGCCCTGAATTTTAACCACTATACAACATCATTACCAAGTAACCTGGAAATAGCGAAACTCTGCTCACTTAGCATGCTTACCTGATATATGTGTATGTGTGGGTACCTTTAATATTTACATACTGTCTCTTGCTGATTGTTGTCTCTGTTTTATTTGTGTTTATATCAACTATCACCTTAATTAGTAAAATACTGTATAAATTAAACTCTATATATACATTGTTGCAAAATGTATTGCAGTGAATCCACAGCAGGCAGTTTGGTAACATTTAAAGACCCTTAGCTGTTTGTCCCTGTATTGACAGGTTTATTGCAGACATGGGAAGGCACTAAATCCACATTTGCAAAATGGGATAAGGGAAGGGCTACATCATACGTGACACAAAATCTGGTGTCTTGGCCTCATTATTCCTTCCGTGTTCTGTGTTCACCCTAGACATTCACTAACCCTTTCACAAACTTCAATTCCAACACACACACACACACACACACACGTGCAGAATTATTCAGTGTGATTAAATCTAATTACATATGAGACAGAAATCTCAAATTACAAAGCGTTCTTGTCAGTTTTAATGCTGCTCATGACATTTGAACAGGTGTATGAACGAATCATGTTATGAAGTCTGTAGAATGAAAAGTTTTTTCTATTTAAGGCTGTTTCACATTATTGACATATACAGAATTTGTTTCCAGTTTCCAGTGTGTGTGTGTGTGTGTGTTTAGCCTGCAAGTGAATGAGTGTGTGCTGCACAGCTCTGTGTTAATCTGATGTTGGTCAGTGGTCAGCTCAGGTGTTTAACAGTATGTATCCAATTAACTGGCAGAATGGAACAAACCTCTTACATCTAAATACAAACTACATCTAAAGTTACAAACTTACACCTAAAGTCAACACATTCTTCAGTAGTTCACATTGCTGTCTGATTTGATTGTGTGTGTGTATGTTATTGCTGAGGTGAGTGTGGATGCTTGTGTTTGACCAACCCAGCAGATTGATTCAGACAGTGTTACAGTGTGTATTATGGTCTTTAACACACACAGTGTTACATGCTGGGATGTTTAAAGAGTAAGAGAGGGAGAGAGAGTAATGCTGTATGAAGTGATAGTGAAGGTCTTTAGCACAGTTCAGAATCCTGTTGAAACAACTGTGATTCACAGATAAAATAAAAAGATATTATTATAATCATTATAGTAATAATAGAAATATATACAAATAATGATACAAAATATTCATATATAAATATATCAGTAAAAATATCAGAGCAAATATCAGCGTTTGCAGATGCTTTCTGTGAGATATTTGATTTCTAGTTTCTCTGGGTTCAGTAGTTCAGTACAAAACAGTAAAACATGTTTAGACGCTGCTATAGAGTCTCCAGAGACCAGCGTTTACTCACCGTATACGGTCTCACATCTGAATGAATTAAAGACGACGGTTGTATACAAAATGCACCTTTTCACAAATGTAACATGTAAACAAGACATGATTTTCTTTGCAAAAATTGGTTAGTCTGAAGATATCCAAATCAACTGTAGAGAACCAATTTCCTGCAGCTCTTTTAAAATCTAATCGAATGAATCTGGTGAAGAGCAGATCAAGATTCTACTGGAATATTGTTGCTTAGAACAGCAGCAACATCAGCAATACTAAATCATTACTAAATATAGAATTGGAGCTCAGTGAAGTATTTTACTGAAGGTGTAACATCCCCCTTACACAAACACAGATGCCCCATTTTACAGCTTACCAAGCAACCTATTGCCTCGTCCAGTCAGATTCTTTCATTCTTATAACAATCTCATGCAATCTGCCTTCTACAGTTTTCATTTTTACTCAGTGTGTAGTTTACAATCTAAATATTACCGTGGTGTCCTTAATTCTTTACAGAGAACTGCTGTTGGATTTAAGTTCTCCACTTTTATTTACAGACTGTTTGCACACACTATTTCATGAATAATTAATGTGTTCTAAAAAAATTATAATTTTGTCCTGGTTTCTGATGTCTGACACACATCACAATCTAACCATCAGTATTTCATGTCGTTCAGTGTGTAGCTTCTTGTCTGGCTCTGTCAGCTTAAAGTTAAAGTTTATTTTTGTGGTTTTACTCTCAGATGCACATGAATCTGTTTTAATGTGCTGAAGAAATGATCAGAAGACCCTGGCATTGAAAATATTTTTCCTCATCATGAAACCAAATGACTTCATCTGCAATGCTAACAGCTGGGGTCCTGTGTTAGTAACTCATTTGCAAGTGTAGAATGTCCTCAAATGTTTCACTTTTAATCTAGTGTAACTCTTTTCATTTCGTTCTTTATCAATGTTGCGTTAATAAAACATATTAACAATATGCAAAACAAAGTTGTGCACATGCAGGTCATACATCTCCATCAACCTTCCTGTCATTGTACACTTTACAGTTTAAGCACATACACAGAGTGAACTCACACATATGAAAACATTACAGTTAGTTTTAATAGATAAAGCCACTGCCTGATTTTGGAAAGTTTATTTTCTTCAGACATTCATTTTTAGTCTTAACATAAAAGACAGACACTTGATCTCCATAATATTCAAATGACAATGTGATTTTTACAAATGATGTTTAAATGCAGAACTCCTGGTTTACCGTTACCATGGAAATGACACAAAAGGGCTGAGCAGCAGTTGCTGTCTCCTGCATCACTATCTCGTTATATTATACTGTGATTATATATTTTACTGTCATCATTCACAATTCATAAGTTAGGTTCATTTTTTCAAACAAAAGATTGTATATATGATATATTGGTCTTTATCACAGTACTGGTTAGTTTGAAATTTGGTTAGAATTCACATCCTGATGGAGAAAATAAAAAATACTTCCAGAAGCAAAAGTGAACCGTCCCAGTTTTAGTAACTTTCACAGCTAAAACTAATTCCATTTGATGAACTGAAAAAGCATTATATCTTAACATCTTAATGACATGAAATGTAATCAATGAAACTATTACTGGATAAAGCAATCTTTGCCTTCACTAAAAACTGCAGAGCAAGCAAAATGAAGAGAGGAGTCAGAGTATTAGTCTTGCTTAGGAGCAGCAGAGAATTCATTCACCTTGCTCCAGATCAATGACATCATCAGTGAAGGAGCGACTCAGCAGAATGTTCATTACAGAACATGATTCACACTGCACAGAAAAATTCTATTCTGATTTCACTCATTTCACTGAAACACACACGTTGATGTGTTAAAAGATACTTTCATGTTACTTTTGATCCTTTCTTTGATCCAAAGAAGAAGAACAAACCATATCAGCACTTCATGGGTGACCCTCAAACTGAAGCTGTATGATGAGAGCAGCCTACCTAAAACTTCAACACTGTCACTGCCAGGAAAGAGTGCACGTTTGCTTTTTACATCAAAGCTTATTGCTGTAGCAACTGGAGTAATTATCACTCTGTTTCTATTTTATATGATAATAGCAGAAACTTTATGGTCATGTCTGTACTGTTATTTCTGAAGACTATATATTGCCTTTTATCTGTGAATGTTACCTTGTTCTCCTACCATCAGCATTTTTTCTGCTTTCATTTTTTTGGCACTAGAATAACATGGGGATCTAGCGCATAAGCCTGTAAACCTGAACCATTGTTAGATGATTAGCTTTCATTTCATTACACATAAGCATTTCTCACTACAATGAACTATAATAATCCCCAGCAGGTCAGCGCCGAGGTTCTGAATAACAGTTTTATTCATTTAAAATGTTTCATGTTTATCATTGTTAAATTGTTGATTTCTAGTGAGGTGCTGTACACAAAACACATGCTGACTTCAAATGATCATAAAATAAAACAACAAAATTTGCTACCTAATGAGAATTACCTGATCTGATTACTATGGAGAGTAAAATGAGTGAATCACTTGTGTGCCACACCACAAACCAATGCCAGTCATACTGAAGCTTCATGAAGATTCAACATCAAATCTTCTTATAAGCCTGTTAGAACATGAACCAGATTTTAAACAGTTGTCAAATCAGATTAAATATTCCCCAGTCTAGTAGATAGTCAGATTGTGACATCAGATAATGAACTAAATAAATCATCTACACTAACAGTGAGGATAAGCAGATCACATCACTAATTTTCTTTTATAGATGCATTTACTTCTTAAAATTCACTCTGATATTTTACTCATGAACATAATATAGACTCTCTAGATTTGAGATGTTTCTGGTCTGAGAATCTAAAATTAATCTGTGATGTGTGGACAGTCATCTGTTGTTGTAATCTCAAACATTTTGGTTCTTAGAGAGAAATTGAAACAATGTGTTTCAAAATCATGATTGTATGGTGTTTTTTGTCCCAACAACATCATGTCCAAATAAACCTCAAGAAGAAATTCAATCAGAGGATTTCTTGCAATGTTCTAGTAATCATTGTCATTTTTAGATACTTCTTATTTTTATACACATCAGTGGGACTGCAGCTCCTGCAGTGTATGCACCCGTCTGCAGCTAAGGCAGCAAGATCCTGCGCAGGACGCCGCAGTCAGAGATGTCATTCACTAAAAAACACACCTGACAGTTAATGAAGCTGAGCTTTTGCTTTTCCTGCCCACTGTATTACCATACACATTTAATGTCCAGAGAGAGAGAGAAAGACAGATGAGGGGGAGTGAGAGAGAGAGTAAGGGAGAGAGGAGAAGGAAAAAAATCTAGATGCTTTATGAATAAAACAGACAGTATGTGAAAGAATATTGACAAAACACATTCAAATATTTTTGTAATGTAATATATTTGGTTAAAATAGTCCAACATTAGAGTGTTATGTTGATGCATTTTTCCTGTCTGCTTGATTATGTCACACAGAGGCAGCAGCTTTAGAAATGACCATCAGCTTCGTTCATTACAAGAGACACACACACACTGCAGCAGTGTTGACTGTTTATTGGCTGAAATATAATAATTGTAATGATGCAAAAACACCTAATCTAATTGAGATTAACTGATGAATATTCAAACAAGACAAAGTCTTGTTCATCTGACTAGAATTTATGTGCAAATTAAATTACAAAAGTTATGAAGAGTGTTTCCAATAAAACCTGTACAATTATTTACAATAAACTTCCGCAGGCTCTCACCTGCACACTGACCATCTTATTCAGCCAATCACAATAATGCAGCCAATGAAAGATACACCTCCACTGATACACAATGGCAAATCAGGTGCAACTTGAGTCAAAACATCTAAATCCATTTGTTACCATCATAAATATATTTGGTTAAAATCGTCCAACATTAGAGTGTTATGTTGCTTCAACATTCTGGTGACTTTATAAAGAATTACATTACCATTATGAATTTATACAAATATGGAGTTAAATGAATGTCTAGAATGTGTTTGTATGTGTATGAATGCTGACATGTCAACATATTGATGTTGTCTATCTTTTCATATTTGGCTTATACTTATATTCACTGTTTATCATTTGCATCCTAATTCCCTTTAAAATATTACTCTATAAAAATGCTTTATCACTAGTGCATGAGAGGGGTTTAACAGAATAAACTGGAATGGATTTCTCAGGGGATGCCCTATGGTAAGATGAAAAACTGCATAGTTTTCAATGCAGTTTAAATGGGATTCAAATTAAAGTACATCTGTGGAAGTGTGAAAGCTTCAGCATTCCCATTCCCAGATAACAGGTAACATTCTCTAAAAGTTATCTCAAGGTTATCCAATGTTAATAGAACATTTTTAACATTATCAATACAAAATCTAAAAAACTGGACATTTTGAACATTCCTATAAAATACAAAATAACATTTTAAAAGTTTTGTTGCTTAATGGAAAGATTAGGGAAATGGTATTACAACCTAAAATTGTTGGCTGGGTCAAAACTTGGTTTTCATTCGTTCATCTTAATTAAATCAGTTGTTTTGGGTTATCTGCTTATTGTCACAAACTTCTCTCAACATATTTGCTACAGATATGCTAAATTAGTTATACATGTATATTTACTGTACAATGTCCATTTAAAAACAGATTAAAACAGTATTCTGCATAATGTACCTTCTACTGCGGAGGCTGATGTTTCCAATCCTTACCACGTGAGGGCGCCTAAATACTGATTTATGAGTCAAACCTGTTCCTTCTTTACCTTGATTATCTGTGTATATAAATTCTTCATATTGTGTCAGTCCTTTTTGAAGTCTTGTATTGCTATTGTCTTGTTGTGCATGTATTAAAACTGGTTTGGAGTTATAGGTGCCTGGATCTCAGTCTGTTTGTGTCTTTATGTCTTTGGCTTTTACAAAAACATTTTCACCCTCTTTTCTCAATTCAATCCACAGATATACATTTGCGTTCTATAAAGAAGTGACATCTGATTGTTCTCTGACGACGAGGCACCAGTTCAGGCTCTAAAACACTTTTCTGTTCGGTTCCTTTCTGGTGAAATGAGCTGCCAGCCTCCACTCGATTTGCAGAGACATCACAACCTTCAGGAAACAACTGAAAACACCTGTTCTACATACACCTGACTAGTTCTTTACTGTCAGTTGTCCACAGTCACTTCAGTCATGTCTTGTCAAACATAGCTTTGTAGACTATGCTTAATGCTGGCTTTTAAGACAAAATGTTAAATACACATTTGTAAGTTGATGTGGATAAAAGCATCTGTTAAATTAATAAATGTTAATGCAATGTAATAAATGTAAACCTAACAGAAGTTTTAGAAAAACATTTACTCTCTCTATATATACAATCTTTTGTTAAGAAATGTGCTCATACCAAATGTCCCCAAAAGGAAATTTTGTCAGATTTAATTTGCTAATATGATGACAAATTAATAAAATTACCACAGCTAAAATAAGAGAATTTTTAGGCACATTATTTTATTTAAAAATGAATGTTAATAAACTTTTAAATCAGGACACAAAGTTGGTCAAATACATAAAGTTTCTGTGCTACAAAACTAAAAATTTCTATTGTTAAAGTCATTGTAATGCAATGCTGCCATTTGATGTGTAAAATATCTGTGCCAATGCAATGCTTTTATAAAATAAAACATTTAAAAGAAATATCAAATTAACTCACAAAAATACATTTCGCTTGCAACAAGCGGTGTCCACATAACTTTCACAGTGTGTGCATGTTAGACAAGGTGAAGTGACCCATCTGGAGCAGTGGGCACTGCGGCGCCCGGTGCGCTCAAGGGCACCTGGAACCTTCTGGCTACAAGGCTGCCTCTCTAACCAGTAGTCAACGACTGCCCCCTATCTGTGAATATTATGTTTGAATATTGTGTTGTATGTTTAGTATGTTGATTGCTCGAAGGGCTAAATCCACCTGTATAAAGATTGTTTTGTCTCAACATACGTTCAACAGTTTAGGGAATTATTGTTATTAGCTACATTAAACTGCAATTTTTTTTTCAAAAATGACATTCAGTAAACTTACCTGAGATTGGGTCAATTTTAATTCATTTAAATTATTCATCATGTCACCTTTAATTAATTTGTATTAATGGTGTAGGTTAGGTCTGGTTAATGATGCTGAAGATGGATGTCCACTAGATTAAAAGTTGGTCAGAAATCATCCTGTTTCTTTTCATGATATGCTTTTCAAAGGTCATGTGATAAGTCACAGTAGCTTTGTTCAGATCCCCAAAAGGTAAAGTTTAAAGGAAACTGGCACACTGGACTGACAAAATACAAGAAAGCATCATTAATCTGTTCATTAAGGTTATTCTTTCATTTAGTGTTTACATTTTTTTACTTAATATTTTTCTGTGACACTTAATATACATATTCCCATGCACAAAGATTTCTTCATCTTCCTTCATTCTTCATCATATATCACATATACAGTTCTGTGCAAAAGTTTTTAATTTATAGTGTCTTCACAGCAAAAATGGCTTTAAGCCAGTTATTTATATCTTTAGCTGTAGTGTGACATGTGGAAATATCAGTTAACATTTCCAAACATTCTCTTTGCTATTAATTGTTATAATCCAGTGAGAACAGTCAAGAACGAGACAGACTAAATACAAAACAACTGTGGCAATGTTTGGAGGTAGGTATCTTCAAGACTGCCAGATTCCCTGTGCATACAAACATCTCACAGGGTTATAATAATGAATGGCAAAAGGAATGTTTGGAAATGTAAACTGATATTTCCACTTGTCACATTACAGATATAAATAACCGGCTTAAAACCGTTTTTGGGGTGAAAATATTAACATGACTAAGACTTTTGCATAGTACTGTATATCAAAAATATCTTCAGAATAAATGATGATGATGATGCGTTAGATAGTGACCTCTACCGGTCACTATCTGCCAGCTCAGGTGAAGCTCCGCCTTCAGCTGCTCCGGCGAATCTGATTCATGTTCACAGACCGGTCAAGAGCGCTGAAACAAGACGGATCAAATGCGATAGAGGCGGACGGTAGAAGCGATGATGGCAGCAGCGTTAGAGAGAGGAGGGCTCCGGGCCGCCTTCCTAAACCCGGGCGGCGGCGGCGGTGCGGCTCTCACGGAAGCAGCGGGCGGCGGTGCGGCGGGATCTGCCGTGGGGCTGGTGTTTGGCTCGGCGGGGTCCGGGTCCGTTAATGTCCCCATGAATCTCTTCGCCACCTGGGAGATCGACCGCTCCTCCCCGAGCTGCGTGCCCAGGTCTGTCTGTGTGTGTGTCATAAAACTTTCGCTTACTCGAGCCGTGATAATAATAATTTCAAAGGAGCTGAATTACATCATGTTAATAAATATCTGCTTCTCCAAAAACTTTTTTTAATACACGTACCGTCTTAACACAACTGCTTTAAATAATCTGTAGATCATGGATCAGGGTTAGATCACATTAAGTAGATCACATCGTTCAGTTCCGTTTTCTGCCCTCAGATGCAACTACGCCGAGTGCAAATGTAATTTAGTTGGATGGTATTTTGTATTAAAATCTTTATCTTCTGTATCATCTGTCAGTTCTTCTCCGTTTTGCACGATGAATTTATACCCTGTCATAATTTGTTCCTTTCTTCTGTCTGGGAAGTGAGTGGATGTTGATGTTGCTCCACCCTTCATTTCATTCTCCACATGGAGAATAACAGACTTTAGTGCAGATGTTTGGAAGGCTATTTTCTCCAGATGTGAGCAGTGTTCTGTGGAAGAGTCAGTTTTGCAGTGGTGATTCACTGTGAATGCCACAGTAAATGATTTCAGTCAACATGTGTACAGTGAGATATGATCAGAACTCTGTGTCAGTGAGTTTACAGTGTACAGTGAAATGTGATCAGAACTCTGTGTCAGTGAGTTTACAGTGTACAGTGAAATGTGATCAGAACTCTGTCAGTGAGTTTACAGTGTACAGTGAGATGTGATCAGAACTCTGTCTGTGAGTTTACAGTGTACAGTGAGATGTGATCAGAACTCTGTGTCAGTGAGTTTACAGTGTACAGTGAGATGTGATCAGAACTCTGTGTCAGTGAGTTTACAGT